>JAQGAO010000172.1:0-44637 GCA_034697705.1 Ommatoiulus sabulosus | reverse complement strand
CTATTGGAGACGGAAAGGTGTAAAAAGCCAGGTTTTTTCTTGCTTTATTTAAGCTAAGTGACTGCAGTGCTTTAGTTTGTAATGTATTGAAGTAGCCAGTAGTCAGCGATGGAGATCACGTGATGTCGTCATGATGAGTTAATGTGAATCGCCACCCTGGAAGAGAGTAACGTGTAGAAGTTGCCAAGTGGGACTGATAATAAATTAAAAGAATTGGAAGAACTGACCGCTAATGAGAAGAGGTCTTCATTGATGTCTTCGGGTAGCTGAAGCACGTGACTACATGAGTATTGATAATACGTGAAAATTATTGCTCGTAATTAGTCTGAAACTAATTCTAATTAAAATAGAACAGCTATAATGGATACTGCTAATGTTCAAGTGATACACAGTAGTATAGTTTAAAATCTATATGCAGTATACATGTATGTTTCGAATGTAACAACTAATTTGACATTTAATGTTTATAATATCATGACTCTTAGTCACTTAATCCCTTTGTTTGCAAGCCAAACTGTTGGTAGAAATTCCAGAAACGGTTTCGGAAATTCGATTATATTGTCTTATGCGAGTTTCGAATGTTTCAACATGGATATTTCGACAAACATTCCGCCATAACATGCAACTTTCAGTGCTGTTATCATTTGTCATCTTTTTGACATGCAAGCGAAATTGGAAAAATTGGCAACTATGAAGGTCGGTTGGGGAATACTGTGGACTCTTACTAGTACTTATAAGAAACAATATCTGAGTGGAACATGTGCTTTTTTTCCCACGCAAATCCAGTGGCTCAAACAGGCATGTTTTGTATAATGCGAAATAGCTGGCCTGGAAATTGTCTGCACCGGCTAATAATTAATTATAATTTGAACCAATATTCACGTGGATTTCTCGCGTGCTTCGTTGATATCAGAATAAAACAAAAGTTGTCAGAATTGATCTGCATGCGGTAGCGCAAAAGCAGCTAAAACCCCCGGTTGGAAAACAACAACAACGCAGACGTAATTTTTTACTTCCGTCTAGCTTGCAGCTTTTGGATGCATTCAAAAACGTTGGCCGAGTTTTACCTGATGGTCAATTTGTCACTGTCAGCGTTGAGTGAATGGACATGACAAACTAAGAGGGAATCACAAGGGTTAACAAAGTAGACTAAGTTGAGCAATGATGGAACACGGATTGTGGTCAGTACAAAGAAATCTTGAATGCGTGTTATGCAATGCCCAATCTGGGACTCGTAGATAAATTGTAGATTTCTTTTTTTTAGTTAAGTTCTTCTATTTACTCCAGATAACAATGCGTCTAATTGGTTGCCTAAAAAGCCCTAGGCAAAATAAATAAGAGCTATGCTGAGTAGGCAGATTCCAATATTTGAAAGTTTGCTTCGAAATTTAAAAGCTTGTGTACATTTTAGTTGCTTCTTTTTTTCCCTACAAATTCGTTTCTTGTACTTAGTGAATGCAAACAAAAAAAGGGTCAAAGGAGATTTTACTGTGATGTTTGAATGATGTTTATATACACTGTAGTCAAAATTAAACTGTTAGAACACAACTGAACGAATTTTGGAACACAGTATGAGTTCCAAGAATTAATCATTGTGTTCCATATCAAAAATGCGTTTCAAAAATGTAATTCTGCAAGAATAGGAACATGTATACATAGGATGATAATATAAAATGCACCAAAACTATGAAAATTGATTTGGAACATTATCTGCATGAACACAGGAACGCGTATACCTAGGAGCATGAAATGTAAAACGTAGGACAATAAAATTCAAAATCCACCAAAACTATATATATGAAAATTGATTTGAAACACTATCTGCAATTAATACACAATTATGGAACATAAAACACAAAGATGTTGTGGTTTTTTTCCAGTGTTGTTACAAACAGTGTTTTAAAAGACGTGTTTTTTGATTTTTTCAAATAGCTGAAAATGACTTGCATTTCCACATCTATTGCAACTCAACTTAAGAAATGTTTTTTTAACATGTTGATCTCATGGTTTAGAGCAGTTCGGCTTTGGTATCTTTCAAAAGTGTTTCAGAAAGTGTATAGTCAAGACCGTGTCCCAGAAAATTGTGAATGTTTTTTTCCGAATTTATCTGTTCTATATACTGCTACATGCATATGGACATGGAACATGAATACCTATTATCATGTTCCTATATACTGTAGAGTTTGGATGAGTCTGATCAGTTCAAATTTGTGTCCATGATTAAAAGGAAGGTTTAATGGCACTCCCGAAATTTCTTAAATGTCGTTCTGAAAACGTTATAATTCTCCGCAACCATGACATGTTTTTTGTTTGATGATGGCTTTGAACGACTTTTCCAGAACTTTTTCAGACATTACTCCTATATTCGTACCAAAATTACTAGTTTTATTCATTGTTTGTCACGCATATCATGCCGGCAATAAATAAGATGAAGTAAAATTATGGCTAACAATTATTTTTTGAATTTCTGATGCATGACAAGTCCAATTAAATTAATTCGTGGAAAATGGCTGGTGATGTATGATAATGTTAGTCGTTATTCTGGCTATCTTTATCTGCTCAGTAAATGGCATCTGGTGCTTCAAATGCACACAAGAAGTATATTTACAGGGTTTAAATGTAAATAATTCTCGATTCCAAATGCGCATGAATGACCACGCCTTGCTGTAAATATCGCAAGTTTATGACAGACTCTGTAATGAACCACTTACGAGGCTAGGTGTGATAACGCAGCATTTTGTACACATGCATATTTCATTAGTATGCGAATAAATTGCAATGATACTCCTTGATACACGCCTGTTGGCTCTCTGGAGACACAAGATGACTTTCACGGTATAATGAGCTTGTTTTGGACCTTTTCTATAATGTTTTGACCTTTCCATGCTAGAATTAGTTGAGATTTTCAGCTTGACTGACCAAGGAATTGTGGCATTTTATCATTCTTTTGTTAATAGGGGCTTATCTGTTCTTTTTTATTACTACCAGAAATGGTCACATTCAAGGCTTTGTTCTCAAGGATCAAAAGGACTAAGATTAGATTTTTTTTACAGTCGAACCTCGTTAAGGTGATTCTCAAGGGATGCTAAAATTTGTTCGTTTAAGACGTTATTCGTATTATAATATGAAGTCAGACAGATCATGACTTCAACAATAAGAACCAGTTTCATTGAAGTTTTGAAGATGAATGGGAAGATGATGTAACTTTCATCGGGGAATTCCCCGTTATAACGTTTCTTTTTATATTGTCTAAAGTTCGTTCTAACGCAACTTAGCGCGAATAACTCGAAAATTCATTCGTTTTGTCGAAAATTTGTAATATCAGAATTTGGAATTCATTTTAAACGATAAATTAACATTATTCGTCTGTTTGTTTTAACTTATCATAACGCGAATGATTGTAAACTCCAAAATGCTATTGTTTAGGCGAAAATTTGTAATATCAGAATTCGGAATTCGTTTCAAACGATAAAATAACATTATTCGTCTAATGTTCGTTTTAACGTATCATAGCGCGAATGATTGTAAACTCGAAAATGCATTCGTTTAGTCGAAAATTTATAATATCCGAATTCAGAATTCATTTCAAACAAAAACTTAACATTATTTGTCCATACCCTAAGACGTGGACTGGAAATATGTTCGTATACTACATGTATCTGAAATTCGTTTGAAGCGAGTTATTCTTAATGAGGTTCTACTGTAGTGCTTAAATTCATTTAGTATAAAAACTATCTCAAATGTTTTTTAAATATGTTTTCAAATCATATATATTCACTACATTACATCGAAAACGTGTAACATTTTTGTATAGTTCTTGTACAGTATGTTGCGTTACTTCCCTGTACTAAATATCTTACGGTAAAGCCATCATCAGAAATCAATTTAACTTACGATAAGTTTAGTTCCTTAACATAAATTCTCCAAAACAAAATTGAAAATGCATTGAATTGAAATAATATACCTTTCATATATCATGAGCTGTAAACGAGTTGCGCTTTAATACTGGTCAAACTGTTTATTTTCAAAAAGCCATAAATGGAGCTTTATGGCTTGTGATTGCTATGGCAAAAAGTTTCCAATTGTTCCAAGTTCTAAATAGTAGCCATAAAGTCTCGACAGTTTCTAGATTAACTCTCAAAGAAAGGACGGTGTTCACCTTCTATGGGAAAATGTAAGAGTAGGCGTACTCAAATAAAAAGTAGTTCAGAAGCTGGAAGGCTCCAAGAACATACATGTAAGTCTAGACTAAAGTTAAATACCTTAAGGCACGTATTATCTGCATTATAGGAAGCCTAAACTCAATTAAAATTTTATAGATGTTTGGAAGACTCATGTCATATAATTATGCTGGGATGCTGCAGATTTAAAAATATCAAGACGTTAAACAGATACTGTGTTATAGATCAAATATGAATAATATTTGAATAATTTTTTTTTCAATTTGCATCTTCAATGTGTTTCACCAGTTTTACTATGACACGATACACAATATACATGTACACTAAATATAATTTTAAATTATATTTCTGTAATTTTTAGTTACCTCGATGTATGTAGATATAATATACAAATGCACTGTATAATTGCATATGTATATACGTGGAATTTGGGGAAATTTCCTTTAAAAATTTGGGAAAATGCTTGTTTTTGTTTTTGTTAAATACATATCTGTTAAAAATGTGGAACATCATTGGCGTATACTACTGATTTTCAGTATTCGTGAATTGCATTTCACATTTTTTAAATGATTACATTTGATAAAAGAACTGCATTTTTACAAATTTGCAATCAAACAAGAACGATTCATAAACCGAATACACCTCAAAAACATTACTTGGAAAAATTATAAATGTAGCTATTCAATTATGCAAAATTGATTACTATATTTTCTCGCATATATTTTGTGCGAAAACCAAAATGTTTTTAGTTCATGATTTTTTCCTGTTCATTTACAGATTTTGGAAAATGCATTTCTTTTATCAAATGTAAGCTAGCTTTTTAAAACAATGAAATGCAATTTACAAATACATCAAATCAGTATAGTATACGCAAATGGTATTTCTCATTTTTAACGGATACACTGTATTTAATAAAACAAAAACAAGCATTTTCCCAATTTTTAGAATAACATTTACTAAATTTTACATCCAGTATTACACACTGTATGCCTACATACTGTACATACATTATACAGTGAACATTATAATTACTGAATATTGGCAACTAAAATTGCAATAATATAATTAAAAATTGTAGTTAATGTACACATATACCGATCATCTACATGAATATTATGTATACACCATACATAATATTATGACACCCATAATAAAAATTGATGAAAAATAATGCAGATTAAAAGTGAACAAAATTTCAATATTTTTCATATTTGTTTCATATCACAGTATCTATTTTCCTTATGACAGATCACAAAACATTACAAAATCTCCGAAAAAGTCTAGTTTCTCGTCAAAAGGTCATGTAAAGGTCAAGGGTAAATATGGTTTGACTACGAATGTTTCTCCAATGCTGAAAGCATAGGGCTCAATAATGCCCGAAATGACACCTCATTCCAAGCAGTTTTTGAAATCGACACTGCGCATGCGTCAACAGGGAGTAAAAATCTGCTCATTTTTTTTTTTTTTCTGAGTACCATTATCATAATCTACAAAGCTTCCTAAATGACATAACTCAAAATTGCGCCAAATCTCCAATTGTAACATCGCATTCTCGTTGACGTACACGTAATTCTATAAATAATTTTTGAGATGAATACAAAATGAGCCAGTCATAGGAACCTTAATGTAACGAAATAACCGATGGCAATAATTTCCGTTTGAAAAACTGTTTCCACCTCCGTCATTTCAACGCTCTTTTATTAAATGACAGCAGAGCATCCGACAAAAATGCGATAAGAACCCCTCGCACAATGGCCTGGATTTGGAGCATGGATGAGAGGAGGTGCTGCAATTTGCTTGCCATCATTTTTATTATTATGACAAATTATCCTGTTATAAATCGGGATACAATGGCGGCAGTCGTCGCCAATTTCTCAAAAAAAAAATTCTGAAGAAATGATTTTTTCCCCATTCCTCCTTGAATTCATCGAAATGCTCGCATGAGACGTGTTTCCAGTTTGAACAATTTAAATATAGCAATGGGAGCGGAGATCCGCTTCTTTGCTCTTCCGCCCGATCGATTTTCGCAAATGTACCGTGGATGTTTTCTGCTTGTACATCTAATTTAACGCTTGCTCTAATTTGTATAGATAGAAAGATTGGGAAAAAAACGGAAGTTTGTAGAGTGTGCAGCCTTTGAACAAAGAAAACACTTCAGCTTGGTTTATGTAGACGTTGCTGATAAAATATTTAAAATTCAATTAGGCTTTGCGCAACCATTTTCTTGCTGCAAGTTTTTTGTTGTCAAAAAACCCAACTGAAACCTACCTGTAGGACTAAGTTCAACTTTTAATAAAGCCTGGCACATAAATTCGTATTATTTTTTGTAAGGAAATAACGTCGACTCGGCACCCAATAATACGTTGAAGAGGGTTTTGAAATTGAAAACCTAGAAACTGTCATGTTTTATGTTAGAAATAAGATGTTCAAGTTCATGTCGATTTCGATAGAAATTTATAGAATAAATGGGGATATAAGTAGCATTCTAATGGTGGAGTAGGATTTCTTGACAAAAGCATTGAAACTTTGTTTTCGAAAAAAATGTAAATGGAATTTTTGATTTGAGTCTGAAAACGTCGTTTTTTTTGAAAAAATGTATCAATTTTGAAATGAAATTTGAAATAAAGCGACGTTTCGTATAGCTCACATTGTTTTGAGCAAAAGTTACAAAAGTTAGAGAAGAAATGAAAAATATTTTTGCTTTATTTCTCATCTAATGTTTTATCCAGAGTTGTTTAAATTTTTAACATTGGGTGCTCCTGAGAAAACTAACTCGAAAATGTGTGAATTTGAACATTTGAAAATAGTAAATCAAACTTACTCGAAAATTTAAATGAATTTAATATTATTTTCTTTTTTCTATTATTTGGGAAAAAATTGAACCTTATTTTGGAATGATTGGAATTTTGGAAACTTGGCATCTTTGTATTCATTTTCTTATTAAGTAATTTGTAATGTTTTTTCGAAAGGTAAATTACGTCAGATTTCCATAAAATGGAACGCTTTCTCGTTTTTTCATTTTTATATACATATTAAAAATTAGCAGAAATGTAATTAATTTTTAAGTTTAAAATTAGCATTGGTTGGCTCAAATGAACGTTGCTCGATTCCCAAATAATTGTTATTTTATTTTAGTGTTTCTAAAATGTTGCTCCAAAATGTTTAGCATGACAGGTATGGTGTTTATCACCGTCTTAATAAACGATGGCAATTTTTGAAACAAATATAAGAAACGTTCTCGTGAATTTTTCCGATTTCTTGTAGAGCTGCAATGGACCATATGCAGATTTTGTTATTATATCTATATCACGTGACATTTTATTCAGTTTCATTGGCAAAAATTATCCAGATATACGTTCTTTGGTGAAAAGATATTCGTAACTCTGCATAAGATCCTTGGTCCTAAACTAAAAACAAAAACAAAAAAATGGAATTTGTGGCGTTTTATTCAGATTCAAGACGTAACTACTTATTTACATTTTGACCAAAAACTGCGCATCATACATGTACAATTCATGCATATTTTAGAATTATTTTTCGTTTTGATTCATGTCCGACTATCGGAGAACTCAAGAACTCATATGTCAGCTTCCTATGGTCATGATCTTTACAGGTTAAGGTTTCACAGAGTAGTTTACCATTGCTTTTCTCTAACCCTTCTCATTTACCCGGGCTCTGTGACCGGCAACAATAGCGAAATACACTCATGTCCAAAAGCCATGAATAACTTTATAATTTTCACAAGTAGTGTATATCCATTATGAGAAGCTTTTGGACATGAGTGTACTTTACTGCACGAATAAGAACATGACCTAAACAATGAGGAAACGAATATAAAGAGAATGGGAAATAAGGTTAGTCATGGCCGACCATATAATCCTTTTTAAAAATCCAATATATTAAAGACCATACAAATTCTTGAATAACGCGAGTATATAAAATAAGAAATTATTAATAATATCTTAAAGGTGTTGTTATTAAGGCATCACCAACAAAGATTTAAGTTTGCGATATTTAAAAATAATAATAATAATTGAAAAATTCCAAAAGTCAATGAAATATTCTGTTTTTTTCGCAATACTTTAGTGCTTGCAGTGATTGCCCCAAATCGGTTTTTCGGGGGCTCGTAGAATTTATAACATCCTATCATTTTCTAACTCCGATAATTTTCCAATTACAACTACTATAATGTTGAATAGCAGCCCTATCATAGCCACAGTGCATGCACACTTTTCTTTTGACCTTTAAAACGTGTTTCGATAATAATCGTTGAATTTCATCCAAGGTGTAGTTTCTGATGGATGTTCTCACTTGGTATTTCCAAGCGCTGCTTTTTTGTTCTGTGTCTGGAAACGATCTAAATGTGGAAAGGATGAATGGCTATGGCATTTATACCTTCAGGAATTCATCGATCCGATGTAAACCTGTCTACCTGGTGGGAGTGTACTGCGCATGCGCTTCCGCCCCTAGTCTTTGTCGCAATCGATAGTGGGGCTCCTGTTTGGAGAATGGGGACGAACGCAAGGTAAAATGCATTGTGTGTGTGTGAGATGAATGGTAAACGAAAAATACAAAATCGATAGAATGGCAAACTAGATGTTTCGTTTCTGTATTTTAGTGCATTCGGAATGGGAATGTGAAAAAAAAAATGTTCTGTGTTCTGTCAAATAGTATCCATAGGCTTAGGCCTCGCACCTGAATGGCTTTACAATCCTGGCTGCGCTTTTCCAGCTTCGTCTATATTTAGAAATGTGAAATGAATTTTTAATAACTGCAAAATGGGGCTGGAAAAATCTATACCGAACTAAGAAAGAGTTATCGTGTTTTAGCGTTTTCTCGCGAGATTCTAACCTTGAGAATTATCTCGCTTCGCAGTTTGCCAAATGATACGTGGATGGTCGATGCTGCTGAATTATACAGGGGTGCAGAAAACATTCATAGTATGCCTGGCAGAATTTTAAGAAATGGTTGGTATTTTCTGTAGCATGAGCCGACGACAGTTACGTGTATGTCCGCCATGTTGGAGCAAATGCAAATAAGTATAAAAATTACACTGAAAAATGTCATGTTCTCTTCTCTTTAGCATTATTCCAATGTTTAATTTTTTTTAATATATGTTTTTTTGTAATTATACAACAAAAGGTGTACATAATTTGTTAGTCTTTGAAGGAAGGCGTCCTAATGTACGCATGGGCGATAAATAATTCACAAATGCAAAAATTCAAAAATGCACTTTAAATGGCACTTGGAATTCCACTTTCACTTTCACATTTTTCCAATATTTATTTATAATAATATATGTCTATTTTTTAAATAATTCAACAAAAAGTGTTGAAAATGTGTGAGACTTTGAAGAAAAGCGTCATGCATCAAAGCATCAGCGTTTGGGAAATATATAATTAAAAAATACAAAAATCAAAAATTAAAAAATACACTTTAAATGGCACTTGGAATTACATGGAACATTAATTCAGTAATATGTGACACACCGTATTACCGGGTTTTTTTGCAAGAGAACTGATACTTTAACTGAGCGAACATTTATACAAAATAATATACAAGTTGAGAAAACGTTTCCTTAATATTCCAATTCTTTTACTACTTTTGGGAAAATTCAGTATTTTTTATGAAAATTTGAGCTAAAAATTAAATACGTTTTTATGAAAATTCGCAAAGAGCATATTGTAGGCATTGTACGATAAAATTATTGTGGTTGATTCATCATTGATTCCAAGGTGTGCGCATATAATCCATCATAGTTGACAGCTCTGTTTTTATTAAGAGGATCTACCCCAACTTCTCAGGGTTTCAATCCCTGGCGGCTCTGTGAATCATGCCACATTCACGTGTGCAGCATTTACATGTATGTGAAAATGCTTCTGTTAAAAATTAACTTAGGAAAATGCTGTTATCGTGCAATTAACGTGTAAAATGTTTTCGCTGTTTATTTTCATTAATAATTAGTACTTATTGAGGAATTTTAATTCGTAAGCAAACAACTGCAACATCACATTTTCAAGTGGTTTAAATTAGTTTATCATAATTGTAACGTAAATTATTCACTGCTTTATTTACACAACTATACTGATAAGTTGTCGTCGAGACGTCCAATTTAAACGAATGTATGATAAAATACATCATTTCTATAGAAAGGAACTTTTCACCTTAAATTAAGGAAACGGCATCTTTTTGGAACTTAAATATATATACGAATTTCAAATGAAAGATTCATGTTTCTTTACTATGTAAAACAAACCTTTTTTTCCATTTTTGGTATATCTCATCCTAATAAATAGAATATTTGATGATATTTATCAATTCTGTTTGGATCAAATGTAAATTCAGAGGGTTTTTTACAAATTAACGGTTAAATTATACCATACAAATTCCTGCATCTCGAAATAGTTAAAACAAATTTAAACAAACTATGTTCAACGTGTAATGTATGTGTGAGTTGTATTTGCGGAACATGTTCAGAGTGGGAAACGTTGTTAATTACAGACCAATAATTCAAATATTTTACTTGCATATCTATGAACAGCATTTTATGGAACAAGTTCAGAATATAAAATGTTTTCAACAAGCTGCGTTCATTACAGAAAACTGCAAATTGTCTATTTGCATGTACAGGTATGTATGAAAGCATTCCTTGCAATATGCACAATTTCTTCATACTGCACATGAATCAAACATGCTATAAAATGCACAATTGTTGCATACAGTACATGTATAAAACATGTTGTGAAAAATGCACAATTTCTGCATGCAGTTAACGCATCAAACATGCTGTGAAAAATGCACAATTTCTGCATACAGTGCACGCATTACATGCTGTGAAAAATGCACAATTTCTGCATACAGTACATGCATCAAACATGCAGTGAAAAATGCACAATTTATGCATACAGTACATTTATCAAACATGCTGTAAAAATGCACAATTTCTGCATACAGTAAATGTATTAAACATGCTGTAAAAAAGGCACAATTTCTGCATACAGTACATGAATCAAACATGCTGTGAAAAATGCACAATTTATGCATACAGTATATTTATCAAACATGCTGTAAAAATGCACAATTTCTGCATACAGTAAATGTATTAAACATGCTGTGAAAAATGCATAATTTCAGCATACATTCACGTACATGTATCAAACATGCTGTAAAAAAGGCACCATTTCTGCATACAGCTAGTACATGCATCAAACATGCTGTAAAAATGCACAATTTCTGCACTTAGTACCTGTATCAAACGTGCTCTGAAAAATGCACATTTTCTGCATACTGTACATGTATCAAACTTGCTGTGAAAAATGCCCAATTTCTGTTAATATAATGTTTAAATTACAAGCACAAGCCATGTAATTAACTCAAGTTTGGGTAAAAAATACTGAAGTTGGTTTTCTGAAGCAAAGCCACCACAAGGTACGTTTTTCTAGTAGCATCCTTCATGCATTTCGAAGCGTTAAAAAGCAACAGATTTAATTTAGTTTCGAATCCCACTGTGGCAGCGCAATGAAAGAAATGTATAAATGGAAAAAAAATACATAATGAAAGTTTCACAGCGGGGAAATTGGACGTTTCCTGAGTGAAATATTCTCTTCGCTCACCTATTTTTTTTATTTTCGTTCCAATATCGAAATAGGAAGCCAGGAAAACGAGCATTAAAATTGCTTAAGGATTTTCTAATCGGATTAGCTTGATAATTGGATTTTATTGATAGTGGTTGGTAGGGGAAGGTAGATGTGCAAATAATGTTTCATCTGGGGGAAAATTCCCCCTTCTCGCCTTTGTTCCGGGGTGGAGCCTCTGTTTGCCACTCGACTTCCTTCGAGACGTTGACAATTAAATGAAACGGGGGGTTTGGGGGTACCGGGGGACGTTCCAACCAGGCTTAATTGGTCGAACGTGGGTGCGGTTGCCTGGGTTGAATTTGTGGGCATGGGGAAAAAGTGGCATCTTGAATTAAGAGAATTAATTGGGAATGAGGTAACTGAGTGACAATAATCTGTATTTCTTGGTTTCTATTTTGGAACTTGTTGATCGAACGCAGTTTGTCACGTGGTAGATTCTTTTAAAATGGCCAGAATTGTCTAGTTGATGTAGCAGTATAAAATACTATAACGGAATTGAATTTTAAAAATAGAAGCAGCTAAACTCCGATTTATGGACGTTCAACATACGAACTTTATGATTTTTCCTCAGCTTGTATGCAAAATATTCACATTTACGTACATTTGGACTTTTTTTGAACAGTGTTTCTAAGAATCTCTTGACTTAAATTAGCAATTTGTTAGGTCGGGTGTAAAATGTGGGAACTTGGGAGCCATTAGGTGCCGTTTTTAAGGTTTTTACAGGGTTCCCCCAGACCTGGAAAATCTGTAAAACCTGGAAAATGTCAGGGAACTTGAAAATTTCTGGAAAAGTTTGGGATGAATTAATTATTTTTTGAAAAGTCAGGGATATTCAAGGCATTAAAGTTGTCACAATCTAAACTTAATGCTTTTATGTGGTTCATTTGCAAAACAAAATATTCAGTACAAATTTGCAAAATTTTTAACAATATCAGAGGCCAAATTTTCTAAATTTTCAATAGTTTCCATGGACAAATTTATAAAATTTTGACAGTTTCCGAAGACCAACTTGCAAAATTTCCCACGTTTTCCGAGCATAAATTTGCAAAATTTTCAACTGCATTCGAGTATGCAGTAGATTCGTACAATTTTGAACAGTTTTCGAAGAGAAGTTTTCAAAAATTAACAGATTCTGAGGGCAAATTGGCAAAATTCTCAATCTTTTCATAGTACAAATTTTCAGAATTTACAGCCTTTTCCGAGTACAAATTTTAAAAAATGTCAACTTTTTCTGAATAAAAACATGCACATGCTAATTTTAAAAAAATATCCATACAAAACACCATATGCAAGATCGTGGATAACATTGGCGAATATCAATTTTGTCGTTGGTCAGGGAAAGTTGTTTAAAAACCTGGAAAAGTCAGTGAAGTTCTACTACCAGTGGTCAATTTTTTCAAGAAAGTTTAGATTTATTCCTCACCATCAAGTGTTTGACGAATTTAGTTTGGTGAATTTACATAAGGTTTACGTAAGAGAATTTGAACAGTTGTTTTAGATAAAAAAAATATTAGAACATTTTGAAAAACATAAGCTTACAAAAAAGTCAATAATCTGAGAAACCTTTGAAATAATTACATCAGAAACGGAACCAATAACGCATTCATTATTTTGTTTTAATTCCACATGGGAAAAACATAATCAACAAACGAACATTCAAGTTACGAACAATTATGTTTATAAGTTGGGATCCTCCATACATTGAAACGCGATATTTTTGTTTGGGTTATTAATTTTTGTTAATTGCTTCCCAGGGCAGTATGTTCATTAACCGGTCGAGCTTGAACATTTTCGTATTATTTTGCAAATTTTCGAGCCAATTAATCGTTGATTAAATGTTGAGGATGCTCGTGTTTGGCAGTCGCCATTTTAAATCTCATTAGCAAAGAAGGTTCCTGCGCCGCCACTCCTGAATCCACTCCAATTATTCTGACAGAATAGTTGGAAATAATTGCTGCCAGTTTGAAATTCGAAACGCAATGTATGTGATTCGACTAAAAATAGTTCTTACACACTTGAATTCAGCTTTCGTACTACACTGTACTGCCAACATTTGAACTGTTCAGTGCAAGGATTCAGATTTTCTGGCCTGGTGCTGTAGGAAAATTGTGGTACTTGTTCCCATGCAGAAATGTATTATTCTCTTCTTATTAGGATGTGGGATGTGGATGGAATAGTAGATGGGGGTAAATGTTGAATGGCATCCACATGGGAAGCGAACATAATTAGGAAAACCTTCCTGAGGTGTTTTAATAATGGCTGGCATCCCTGGAGATTTTGTAATAAAAAATGGTTGATTGACGTGTAATTAGTGGCACGTCATATGCGTGGGGAGGGGTTTGAACAAATGCATAACCTTATTGTTGCTAAAGGTTACTTGGAGATGGAGCTATATTAGTATCCAGAGTTAATACACTGCTATGAACGAAGTAAATATCAACGCTGGTATGGATTAGAGAAACATTTTTTTTCAATTTGAGAATTTGGATTAATTTTGTTGAAACTAATCTAGAAACTTAATTAAGATTTGCAGCAATTGACATTCTTTCCTAAGTAATTTGTAGAGAAAACAGACTGTACATGTAAATGCAAATTTAACCTTCAGATCGACAGGGTTGGGGCAAATTAATGATGTCTCAAGGGCCCAAATCCTGTAATTGGAACAAATTAAATTTTATGAATTTTTAAAAGCTGCGGTTTGATTTCGATTCAAATTGCACTTCAGCTTTGAAAGTGACACAACTCAACATTCTTCATTTTATGATAATGTAATGTTTTAATGCATGGAAAAATAGTACCAATGCCAAAATTTAGCCATTTTAGTCGTTTTTAATGAATATACAACTCATTTCTCTTGTTTTTAAACCGTATTAAACGCAAATTGGAAATTTGAAGTTGTCACTTTTTGTTCAACATTTCAATATTTTTCATTTATGAGCTAAAAGCAATTTAATTTAGTTTAATGGAATAAAATGTTAATACCGTACTGTAATTTAGCCAAAATTATGTCAACCTTAAATGTCGTTTTTACTGAACGTGGAGCTTAATTCGCTTGAATTAATGCAGTCTTAAACCGGAAATTCAAAACTGTTGAGTTGTCTCAAAAAGTCTCGGTCATCACAGTTTTGCTAATTTTGTCACTTCCGTTATTTTATTTATTTGGATCTCCAAAACGATTGTTTTAATTTTGTCTAATATTGCTAAATTTGGACCTCAAAAACGACAGAAAAGCTCATCATCGGGCGATTGACGTCATCTGAATATAATCAGTAATGCAGCATCCAAATCATCGTTAATTTTTATAATATTTTTTTTATAAATGACCAGTAGCATGCTTTCGAATTTTTTTGGTTTTTTTTGTGAAATAATATTATTCTCGTGTAAAATGCTTTAGGTGATTCCTTGAATTCTGTTCAGTTTTTCATATTGTAGCCGATCGATGCATTCATTGGTGCCTCTGTAGGCACTGACGTTAGTTTTTTTAATGTACTCATTAATTTAAGTAAGCAGTACCTTATTAAAATTAATAGCGCGCCGCTTGGGGATATAACGTGTAGTGCATAACAAAATATGTTAAACATAAATAAAGTTTAGACGAATTTCATTATATTAATATGTATTTTGAGAACAAATCATCTTCGGTAGATGGTGTTGCCAGCTTAGAGTATTTGTTGGATTTGCTCTGCAAAGTTTGGAATTACCCTTTTGCGACCAATAATCGAATAAGTTTTCATTTTGAATGGCGGTGAGTTCATTATGTTGTTAGTTTAGTCTCCTGAGCGATGAACATTTTCAATTTAAATTTTGTTTCCAATCGAATAAACTTTATAATCAACTGCGCTATACTTAATTTGAAAAATGTATTCGCCAAATTAAACTTGGTAAAGTGAGGAAAATAAGGGGCGATTTGGGCTTCAGATAACAATTTTTTTTAAGTAAAAGGTAAATTTAATTCTTTATAAAAATTAATGAAACAACTTAGGATAGATTAATCATAAGAGGGTGTCAACGAGTGGATAAATAGCTGTAGCCATGCACCTTCCGGAAGTGCTAAAAGGCGGCCATTTTGTCAAAACTGAGCATGCGCAAATGCTAAAACTCCACTTGAAAGTAGCTTTTTAGCCGATGCTATTTACAGGAAGTGCTAAATAAAATCTGCGCATGCGCGACCGCTGCATTATTTCGGAATAAGATTAGATTGGTTTACACCTTTTCTAACGGAGGACTCCAGATTGAGCCAATCGGGGCGTTTGTGCACCGCATATACAGTATAATCAATCAGTATCAACACCTCAGCAAAGAAAAACTCAGCAGGTGGCAATAGTGGTTGATAATCCTTCATTTAGCCAGTTGTAAATACATTGGTACAATTGTTACTATATTATACCAGTACTGCAAGCCCTACTTTCCATACCGAAAGTCTGGAATTTAGCCTAATTTCAGACGAATGAAAATACCTAGATATTGTAAAGTTCATATTTCTTAACTCCCTATTTTTAAATCCTAGTACTTTTTTTAAAACAAAATGAATGCCTGGAGAATTTCTGAATTTGAAATTCACATTATCTAGTTAAATACTTATGTTATCTATGGATAATTTATGATATTAAAATCAAATGTGGGTATTACATGTACTGTAGATAGTACTCGTGCAGTATTTAGAAATTGTAAATTTCATATTTCTAAATTCAACATTTTTAAATCCCAGTGCTTTTTTCTATTATAAATTGAATGCCTGGAGAATTTCTGAATTCGAAATTTACATTATCTAGTTACATACTGTACTTATGTTATCTATAGATGGTTTATGGGAAATCAAATGTTTAGTGTTTTGGGTATTACATGTACTGTAGATAGTACTCGTGCATTACCTTAATCGCTGAAAATGCAGGGCAATTCCCCAGCACGATAAGGTCAAAGGGGAATAAATTTTGTTGTAACAACGATTTTAGGTCCGCTTTTATTAGTAGATATCGCTTTAGTCCACATACAGTATCATGTGCAGATTGGTCGGTTTTATATTCAGTGAATTCAACTTAGTTTCCCCAGCTGTTACCTTATAAAATCCCCCACGGATCATGAATAAATCATGGAAAAGTGGAATGGTATCCAATGTCACGGGGCATTTTGTATGCAAAGGATCTTTGATGCCTTTAACTGGTTCGAATTAACATGCGGTGATAAAAGGCGCCATTGTGCGGCGAGAAGTACAGCACACAAAGACCATCACAATTTGCATATTAGATTGCATTTATTGGAGAAAGTTAATCAGCCATGCATGGATTATGCGCTTTGTACGGAGCAGTAGACCAACAATACAAATACGGGTATGCGGTATGCACACTGTATAATTTAGCCATATTTGGTAGAAACACGAATTAACATAATTAATATACCTTCTCATGTGCTAAGTACCTTGTGGCAACACGCCATTTGCGTGACTGTTTGCCCAACTTTTGAGGCCTGTCCATTCACATCCATTGCGTGCCTTAAATTCAAGGATGATGATGCTGGATTTGTACCCAATTTTCTGAATTTTACGGTAGAAATCCCCGCATTTGGAACGAGCTATTGGTACGTTGAAAAGGTGTTTAGGACAATAAATGAGAGCAATAATTGCTTATGAATTATGCTCGTTTAATGCACAATTTGACTTTATGGGAAGTGCCATATCTCGTCATGGACGGCTTAAGAGTGCATCACTAATGGATGGAGCTAGCTGAGCGTGAGTCAACTCATCCCTGGTTGACTTACATTAATTTGCTGTTGTATCCCTGCGTGTTCTTCTCTACGCTGAACAAGCAATGGTGCGTTTAATTGGCTGGAATTAGAGCCTTGTGGTAGAGTTCTTATGGGTGGTCAATGCCGCCTGCATCCTATATGTTGACCATTTCCATTTCATTGACCAATGCACGCAAACACTCTTGTCCCAGTATGTCAATTAACGTTTTACAGTTAGCTGATGCATAATCAGAAGAATCGCAACATTGTTTGAATTTGGGACAAATTGATTCACATTGATTCCCGGAAAAAAATCAACAAAAAAACGTCATGAACATTAACAAAAACATTTCTAGAAATACGCTTCGTGTTGTATTACAAATGCACTGTGTTGTCATAAACTTGCCTAAATTAAAAGATTTCGTTATATTTAAAAATATACTCGCGGGTTTTCGAATAATTTTATATCACGGGGATAATTCGCTACTTTTTTGGTGAAATTGAATTTTGGGAAATTTTTTGGGGTGTATTTTAAATATCATTTTTGGACACAAATCTAGCCAACATTTTTTTACCATACACTATACCGTGAACAAATTGCATCTTAAATTTAAGATAATATCAGCAGACAAAATCAAGATGTTTTACCCAACTGGAATCATACAAAGAAATAACGTTCGATTGTAAAACATCTACAGCATATGCATTTTATGAATTTATGATGCATGAGGACGTGTTTCACAACTAGAAACATGCAAGGAACTCGATACAGTATTATATATATATTTCCAGTAATGCAATATGTTTTTGTCTACATGTCCAGAATTTAAGATGCAATGTTTTAACATGTATTTCCAAAAATGCAATATGTTTTGATTAATTGTCTACATGTACATGCATGTCCAAATTTTAAAATGCAATGTTTTAACATGTATTTTCATTATTGCAACACGTTTTGAGTTGTCTACATGTACGTGCATGTTCAGAATTTAAGATGCAATCAATGTTCATGTAAGTGCAACTTATTTAAATTCAGCCATTCATGACTTGGTGTAAAAGAAGGGTGCTAGGCTTCTCAATTTCCAATTCTTGGCCCAGGGCCTACTACGGCCTCGACGTAATTAAATACGGAACATGTTCAAGTGCAAAATGGCTTTTCTTATTTGCGTGCCATGAATGTAAACGATGGTTTGCTTTTATGGCGAGAATATTGCGCGTCAAATATGGCCTCACCACGCATGCATCAATTGGCACGTTGCAGGGAGGTGACGTATTAGGAGCATTGTTGGACGGTGGTGTCAGGAGTGTTAGTGCATCAAAAGCCTCATTTGCACCCATATGAATGTAACGGGGGGTCGATGAACAAAATGTCAGCCACGCCCCTTTCCCCTCCCCGCAATTGCTGCGACCCTCGTTGAGGTGCTGCGTGCACAATGGATCTTCCAGAGTTGCACTGGACTGACGAAACGATGAGGTGCGTGCATAATAAAGCTGAACGTTACAGTAGTCCCCCCCCCCAAGGGTGGTGCCAACAATTGATTATTAAACTTGCAGGTTTTGCGTGCGTCCGACCAAAGAAAGCCGTAAAAGTGCACGTGATGGCGGGGTTATTTACACGAACTACGAACGTCAAATAGATGACGCCACTCTTGCGGCTAGTGCACTTTCGAGTTCATGTCAAATACATTAAGTTGCCACGAAGCAGCTGTATGGAAGTATGTGATCCAGGATCACATGATCAAGGATACATGGATTTGTGTATGGTTGCGGAATGCATGGCCAATTACTTCGTGAATTTGCAGCAGAATGCGGCGCTCAGAAGCTTTACAAATGGCACCTCGTGCAGTCGTAAAGTCACATGCGTAATAAGAATGCATTTTGCATTGATTTGAATTAAAAACAGCGATGCATCTTGAATGAATTTTTGTAGCCAATTATAGTGTGTCGATGTTGCACACGTGACTTAAGACTGCCAATTAAGGTGACCGTCGCGTCGCGTCGTAGCCTTTTGTGTGAGTACCAGGGCCGTAGCAGCTAGGGTGACGACATGGGGTGGACTAAATCCGGACACCTTTTAAGGTGGGGGGGATGGGATCGAAGGCGCCAAAAAGAACAGAAAAATATATAAAATTCGTCGTGTAAATTTAAATTTTGTTCTGTCTTATTGAGACTACGTCACTTTTTTGTAAATGTTGTTGTTAGATACATTTTGCAAAACTTTGGACAGTTTCCTACACAAATTTTGCAAAAATTGTTATCGTCTTCCGTGGTAAATTCTCAATATTTTCATCTCCTTATTCAAAATTATAAATATTTTCATCTCTTAATTTCGAACAATTATCTATGTTTTCCCCTCTTAATTCCGCAAATTTCTCCAAATTCCCTCTTTTAATTTTGCAATCATAATCATCA
Organism: Ommatoiulus sabulosus; assembly: GCA_034697705.1. Lineage (NCBI taxonomy): Eukaryota > Metazoa > Arthropoda > Diplopoda > Julida > Julidae > Ommatoiulus > Ommatoiulus sabulosus. The sequence continues at coordinate 24,686 of JAQGAO010000172.1, read as the reverse complement.
TTAATAAATTACATTTTCCTTCTTTAATTTTGTTAATTTTAAACCTTTAAATTTGTCAATTTTTAAAACTTTTCAACATTTGTGTTGGTCAATATTAAAGGTTTTTCAAACTTATTTTAAGAGAATTAATCAGTTTTTTGAAGCAGACTCATTTTTGTGTCTTTTACGAATTTTCTTTAATTTAGATTTTAGAATGTCAAAATTTTATTTTCCGGATGTTATAAATAAATGCACATACTAAGATAGATGGCGGGACGCTATAACGAAATATAATATTGATTTTCTTGAAAATTAGTCTATTCCTTGATAAAAACCGGTATTGGTGTCAAAATGTCGAAATTGTTTTTTAACATTGCAACGCTGGCAAAGCGTAGCAATGAGTTTACTTGTCTTAATTAGTACGTTGACCACTCATCGATCGATTTAAGATAGCCGAGTAAAGAGTAAACAAATTAGCATCTTCGAAATGAGTATGTCCTCCGGATAAAGCAAACCCTGAATTATTATTGCAATACTACTATACACTGTGAGTCAGGTAACACGGACCAATAGCTGTTTGGTTGCTTTTCTGTAAAGTGCCACTTAAAGCGTGCTTAGGAGTGTGCTTATTTTTTGGTCAGGAAAACTAACGATGTTCACATAACGTTGACCATAAAATGTTAACCTGAGAGTAGCATCTCTAGGAATGTCAAATGCTATACACTGTATATTTGGCATAGTTACACCATGTATCCTTTCCAAACCCAGCCGATTTGAATTAATTAATTTGCATGTATAGATAGGCAATAACGTGACTAACGTGACTTAGGTTCATGCCCTTTGATATCATTGTAGTGTTTACCGCATTTAACTAGTCACATTAGTGTTGTAAAACTGAAAAAAGCACACCCCTAATGGCACTTTACAGAAAAGCAACCAAACACTGCATGGTGGCCTACATCAAGGGGCCATTGTAAAACCTGTTAAGAGTGACCACCAAAAAAAGAATGCAATGTTGGTCCCTGTACATAGGTGGTCACTATACAAAGAATACCTAAATTAAATTAAAATGAACATGTACACTGTACTTGTACATGTTGACTGAAATCAGGTACATGTAGTAATAAACCACAAAACCAAAAAAGTACAGAATCATCATGTACATGAGCATTACATACAGTATATTTATTGCCTTATTACACATTTGTTTTTTTTAAGGAAAAAATTATCTAGTTTTTCTTGTTTTAAATGCTTTTTGCTTCTTATGATCATGCTTTCTGTGATTTTTTCGATCTGAATAACATGATTGGCTGAATTGAGAACCACTAGGGTTAAAGCAGGATGTAAGGATGACTCATCTGTTATCTGGTTACTTTATAAGGTACATTGGCAATGTAAAAATTGCAAAAAACACAACCCACACACCAGTCACTGTACACAATTAGACAGGTGGTCACTGTACAGAGAACTTCTACACTAGAAAAAACAAAACACTAAAAAGTGGTCAACATAAACAGGTATTCACCATTCAAAGGTTGTCACTTTCCCAGGTTTTACTGTATTGGTCCGTATGACCAGACTCACACTGTATACAGTATATTCATTTGATGATATGAATAATATATACATGTCTACGATGCATTTCTTAGTCATCAAAAACACATGTCTTTAAGAAGAACTCGATTTATACGAATTTCTGATAGTTTTAACTCATTTCAAGTTCCTGTTCTAAAGTATGGACCAGTAATGTTAATTTATTCGTTTACATCGAATTCCGGATTCAGATATTCCAAATTTTCGGTTAAAACCAATGGATTTTCGAGTTCCCAACTATTCGCGCTATGTTACTTTAAATGAAATTTAGACAATACGAAAGAAAAAATGTACGTTATAACAGGGAATGCCCTGATAAATGTTGCAGGACCCTTCCATTCATATACGTGGAGTAAGATTTCATCCAAATTTCGATGAAACTTTAGTTCATATTGTTGAAGTTATATTTTGGCTGACATCTGATAAAACGAACAACTGTTTAAATGAACAAATTTTCGTTCAGATTCGCCGAGGTTCGACTCGTTCATCATTCATCAAGTCGCGCATAAGATGAGCGAACCAAAGTCGCATTTTTTAAATAGACTTACTGATTTGTATTTTAACTTTATGAATTGTTCCTTAATGTTTGTCTACATTGTATTTTTCTCTTGAAAGACAACGAAATGCAATGGAAATTCACTTCTATTCGGTCGGTTCTAAGAAAAATAAAGGCTAAAAAAATACTATTTTTTGTTATTTGGGCTAAAATGCTATTTAAGAGATTTATGAATTTCTATGAATACAGAAATTCACAAATCTCTTAAATATCATTTTTGAGCATAGTGTATAACGTTTAATCGGTTAATCAGATAGGCTATTTTTTTCCAGATGCATCTGAAGCCCAAATCATGAAATCGGTTTTGATTTTCGCGGGCAAATATTTTCAGATTCGGCTATTTAGCGCTGAAAGCAATGGCGCTTCTGTCAAAGCAAATTTCCTTCAGGAACTGGAAGGGATTTCATGGATGACCCCTCCGTCTAAAGGGTGCTGGAGGGCGCGGTGCGTCGTTGCCTAGTAACCGATTAGCCTCGTTGATTTGGCGTCAATTTCAATAGCGGATTAGCACGGGAATACCCAAGGATATGCCATTGGAATTTAAGGTAAAGTTTGTTTAAAAGTTAACTTATTTCTTAGTTTCTGTCAACGACATTTCGTTACGCAGCTTCGTACAACTTTCTTTGTCCCTTGGGCTTGGCGTACGTTGGTTGACCCAGGGGTCCACCTGTGAGGACAAATGCCAACGGCATGTCGCTGGGCAACAGGTGGGCAGGATGAGGAAAATTTCAGGAAATGTTACCTCCTAAAAATATTCATATCTAGGGTGGAATTTCCGTTGGCTAGATTGTTTTTTTATGAAATTGACAACTTTTTTAAGCTAAGTTCGATCGTTTTAATTTTTTGTCATTAGAGTTGTCATAATTCGCCCATGGTCAAGAACATATATTGTCACATGCTGTACATGTAGTCATACAATAGATACAATTATAGTGTAATATTTTTTGAAATTTGTTTTTCAAGATCAACGGTTTAGCCCCTGTCCACCACCAGGGTTTTGTTATAATTTATTTCCAAATTCCTGAATTTCTCGAAAAATATTATGGTGAAAGGACATGTATGCATGTACTGAAGGTATAAGGTCAGAGGACCCCCCTCTCCCCTCTTGGGCACGATTTAGGGTGTCTTGGATGTGTGAATTGTCCGGTAGCCTTTGACGGAAGCAGCTTAGGGGGAATTGGTAAATACTGACCCCAAAGCTAAGGTTGACCGTTGGTGACCAGCTACCTGCAGGAGGAAGTGAATAATGCTTTTGTTCAACTAAAAACATAAAGTACAACTATATGTGGGGTGCAGGTGTAGGGGACTAGGAGAGGTTCGGAAATGGGTTCCTCGGATTAAATGTGGAAATAAAAAGGTGCCGCAGATGTAATAAAGTGACTTTTGGGGATATTGGGGTACTCAACCCTGCGTTATTAAACGCTGGGTACCCCCAAACCTGGAAAAGTTAGAGAATTTAAAAGTCAGGGCCTGCCTGTTTGTAAACTTTTAAAAATTTTCAAAGCACAAAGTTACAAAATTTAAAATGTACCGAGCACATATTCAGAGGACAAATTTGTAAAATTTCCAACAGATTCTGAGACAAATTTACAAAATTTTCAACGTTTTCCGAGCATAAATTTGCAACATTTTCAACGTTTTCCGAGCATAAATTTGCAACATTTTCAACTGTTTTCGAATACATATTTGTAACATTTTTAAAATTGTCAACGTTCTGAGGACAAATTTGCAAAATTGTCAACCTTTCAGCGTACAAATTTGCAAGACTTTCACATTTTTCAAATACAAATTTGTAAAATTTTCAGACAATTGTCATGCTAATTTTGGAAAATTGCCATTAATAAATATTGCAAAAATATTGAAAGTTGTCCTTGTAGATTTGTCAAAATCGTGTCACTATTTTTTTGTCGTTGGTCAGGGAAATTTATTTGAAACCTGGAAAATTCAGGGAAGTTGAAAATGAAAGTTCTGGGCCAGGGAACCATGTAACGCCTCTTACTTTGGCAGTCGTTAAGTCACGTGTTCAAAATTGACATGCTAATTGGTCTAAAAAAATTCACCGAAACTGTTACTTAACTAATGTTTTAACACTGTTTTAAACCAAATAATGCATTCCTTTTGCACACGTGACTTCACGACTGCCAAAGTACGATTCGCAAACCTTCTGTATTGCTGCGCTTATTATTTTTTCGGTAAATGTGATGTTTGGGCAGCAGTATGTTGCAAAATGCTGTTTTTGTTACATGCATTTAAGTTTTTTCCAAGTTCTTCAAAACTTGAAAATTTTTCCGGCACACCAGAACAATTTCCAGTATATTTGTGAATCAGTTTTAACAAATTTGCCCACTGCATATTTGCAATACTTGTTAGGTGAATTGGCTACAGAATGTTATTGATATCTAGCGGGTGGGGCGTTTACGCGGAAAATTGACTAAAACTAAAAGTGTTTTGATAACACTGGTTTTATCTACATGTACATGTAGATAGGATGTTACAAAATTACCCAATACTGTTCGAAACGAACTGTATTTTATTAAGTTATTTTATGACTCATGGTTTGATATTTACATATTTGTGTATCCTTGCAAAGTCTGTTTTAAAAACAAAAATCAACATGGTGTTTTGCGAATAAGTCACAACACATTCACTAGATAAGTTCCAAAACTTAATTTATTGAAACAAAACTTGATTGTTAATTCATAACCGTCATGCGCTGATTGTATTAATCCCGACAACGTTCATTGTTGACGTCATTATGGGGGTGGTGTGATCTCGATGCAAATGTGGTGGCTATTGTAGTTCTATGAATAAATTCCAAGCATATTTAAGATAGGAGAATTTTTTTCAACAACAACAACAATGAATGTCATTGTCCAGATCGGTTTGGGGTTCTGTTGGATATGCAACCGGAAGTGAATTGTTCTTTACTGTTGCATTCCTCTTTTGCGAAGTTGAGGGATAGTTTTCAGTCCAGGGGATAATTGACTCCACTCAGACAATTGTTATTTACAATTGGACCAAATGCGACTTTTTTTAAACCACGAATAATGGGTTTTGTAATTTTTTCTGTAAGTTTGTTTGAAAGCGGCAAATATAGGCAATGCAGATTGTTTCCAAAAAATATACTGTAGAAAATGCGTTTTATTGCTTTTTATGTATATTTTTTGAGAATTGTGAATAGGCAGGGACAAAGTAATGGTATATTAGTGGATTTCCTGGTAAATATTAAACCACAAATAATGAATTTTAGGACGTTTTATGGCAGAAATATTGATAGACATTCGGAGATCTTAAAAAAGCTTGACCATGCGAGATAAGATAATGCTCTAAGGGGGCTCCGCCTCTTCTGGCATGTTAGTTATTGGTGTTAGTTAAAGCTTGACCAATAATCATGGAGTTTAATTGCATTTTCTGCAACATTACTTACGAATTTCATTTTTATAAATTGATCATCCGTATGTAAATTTGTGAATGGCAATTCCACGGATGTTGAATTTTTAGTACATCTGTAAATCAGTTTAAAAATTATCCGTTGCCAGAATTTTTTGAAACAAAACGTGGTAGCGGTTCCAGAACAATGCATTTCGTAATTTACCCACAAAAAAATTAAAAATATTCGGAGAGGTTCTGAACAAAAAGAACCGGATGTCCAGACTTATTCCTTGTCTTCTTGTTGATTGATACACTGTACTGCTAAAGGGTACCGGTCCCAGACCTGGAACCTTGAAGTCTTGACCTCTGACCTTGAATTTCCCTGAAAAAGCCAGGGAAATTCAACGCATTGATGTTGTCATAATCCAAAGTTAATGCTTTCGATGACAAATTTGCAAAAGTTTTAAAATTTACCGAGGACATATTTACAAAATTTCTAACAGTTTACGAGGACAAATTTACAAAATTTGCTATCTTTCCAAAAACAAATTTGGAACAATTTTCAACAGTTTCCAAGGACAAATTTGAAAACTTTTAGAAATTTACCGAGGACATATTTACACAAATTTTAACAGTTTCCGTGGCAGATTTTCAAAATTTCCAACAGTTTCTGAGAACATATTTACAAATTTCCAACAGTTTCCGAGGACAAATTTGCAAAATTTTACATTTTTTCAGAAGACAAATTTTCAAAATTTTCCACCTTTTCCGAGCGTAAATTTTTAACATTTTAAGAAATTGTCATGCTAATTTTGAAAAATTGACATTAGCAAATATTGCAAAATATTGAAAGTGGTCCTTGTACTTGTGGATTTTGAAAAATCGTGGTTAACAATGGCATACGTCAATTTGTCGTTGGTCAGGGAAATTTGTTTCATAACCTGGAAAAGTCAAGGAAGTTAAAAATTAAATTTCTGGGGGAACCCTGTGCAGAACTGTTACGAGTTTGATGGTTAACAAAAATAATTAGAAATTTAGACCCTGTTTTAAAATCTCTCAATGTTTGTAGTTGCATTGTTTGGGTAAATTTAACTATGATTTGTCCAAAATTATCCCGCCATTTTTAAATTTGATGTGTGGTGACCACACATCAAATGATGTTTTTCGAAAAGAAATTTACGTCAGTATGCATTTATATCTCGTACTTTACGTAAACTGACAAGATTTGAGGGTATTCATAATCTACGAAGCCAGTGATGTGTCCGTGTTGTACAGGGTTTTAATCTGCAGTTTTCACATCAGTTTTTGCCATGCAGCGTTAATGCTTACATTGTTCTTGAATTCCGACATTTCTTAAGACGAAGGAGAGCTTGGCAACTTGTTAAAAAATGAATATCATATTTAAAATCTGGTTAGGATTGGTTATTGCAGTCTGCATTACAGGCTATTTGGCGATGGCATGGCACTACCTGACTATAATTGTGATAGAATTCGGTAAACAGTTTTAATTCAGTTAAATGAATGCGTTTACGTGACCGGAAGGATGTCCCTTTCCAGTGGAGGTGTTATGTCAGAAGTCAAAGTGGCAACAGTAACTTTAGCTGAGGTTTTGGAAGTCAGAGGAGGACCCTTGAGAGAATCCGAAATATGGAGTGTTTTGGCCAAAGTTATTTTTGCCATACAAGATGCTTGTTTGCGTGGTAAGTTAAATACAGGTTTTTTTTTATTTTGGAAGGACAAAATTGAAAAGATTGTATGTTTTTTCCGCGAATTAATAACGTGATTGTTTGCACGTGAACAAGGTGAATTGTGCAAAAAGGATGATCAGTTAATTACACCAAATTCGTTGGAATTCCATCCAAATGGAGCGGTCGTCTTATGTCTTAGTTTTACGGATGAAAATCCCTCATGCCTTCAAGAAATCTCTGATCCTGAAGAGAAAGCTCCATCAATCTGTGAAATCCATGATGAAAAGGTGTTAAATTGGACGTTCCATGTTTACTTTTAGTGTATTTCCTAAAGTTTAATTTGGACACGTTTTGAAATGTAATCGTTTTTTTATAAATGTAGACGTACATTGCGTCATCGGGCAAAACTTTGTCTTATGCCATGGATTTTCCATCAAATCTGGAAGAACAGGTCAGTGATTTGTAACGTCACTGAAGTCCAAGTTTTTGCTCGTATATACATATTTTAGCCTAGATTATGAATTTTTCAAAGAAATGTACCTTGAAATTAGCATAATTACAACTAAACGATAATTGAGAAAAGTTGAAAACGTTTGGAAAATTGTTTTGAAATCAATTTTGACTTGCAGTCGAAGCAGGGATATTCGACAGAGTTGCTGGCTATCGTAAAATCGATGCAAGAGGGTGATTTAGAAAAACGAGTTTCTCTGTATTCATTATTCGAGGTAATTTCCGCTACAGTGATTTTGTGCAAATTTGCAACATTGATGTCTTGAATTTGAATTTGATGTCTGTTGTATAATTTTTTTATAGCAGGTCAATCTTGCTGCCAAGCGTAAAACTGGCGGAAAACCTTTTTCCTATTACATAATTAATATGTATAACGAGGTTCTAGGAAGTTTTTCGGAGGTATTCCCTTTAATACCTCCACTAAAATACCAGTATTCTGCATATTGCAGTTGAGCTATTGTCCTTACTAGAATTTCCTTTGTATGCAGATTACCAAATTATTGCTAATGAATTGCTGTCCTGCAACGCCTTTCCAAGAAAAAGATAGTGAGTAGGCTGTTGATTACAGTCATTAAACAGCACATTGTTGAGAGTAGTTGGCCAGACGAATTTCTCGAGAATTTACGAACCTATTTCATTGTCTTATAATAGATTCTTTGGAAGACACCAGCTTCAAAGTCGATGCAAGTGTTGTGTCAGTTTCTGCTGCAGACATGAATACTTATTGTCTTTCAAACGCAGCAAACGAAACATCTCGTCATGTCAATTCTTCAGAAACTTTCAAAATTCTTTCGGAAATTTCGAAAACCCTTGTAGATTTCCATCAGGATGCTATGGAAGCCCCTGGAACATCCGGCCAAGTTTCTGTCAAGTCATCCTTGGAGTGCATCAAAGATACCGAGAAAAGGGAAGGGCAGGAACAGGAAGTTGTTTGTGGAAATGACACCATCAAACTTGAACTTGATGGTTCAAATACTGACTGCAATGATGCATTTAATACAAAATTAATAAAAAACGACAAGTTTTCTGCCATTGAGTCCCATGAGAAAGTACACAAGCAAGATGAAAACTTTGGAAGTCAGCAGCAATTGCAGGAGGAATGTTCCGGGATACTGTTACCTAAGATAATAGGCGATAAATCATCATTACCAGTTCGATTAGTGTCACGGTGCCAATCAAGATGCAATAAAGGCGAAACCAAATCAGAATTTAAGGTAATGTGCTTATATTTATTATGAGTTCTACAGTTGAACTTTGTCAGATGTTTTCTGTTGAAAAAATGCTCATATGACTGTTTTTACGCGAAAATGCGTTGTTTTTTTTTGCATAAAGTACATGTTGGTATTTTATTAGGGATGTACTGGCCCTGAATTTGTGAACCGCAGTTATTTACCAAGCGTAAAATTGCACCTTAAGAATATGAAGTGCCATTCTTCAGTGAGTTAAATAACTTTTCATTAAATAATTTTTTATGCATTTTTGTTTTTCGCAATTTTGGGGGTGGACCGTTCCAGCTAGCTCTTAAATGCGCATTGCCTAATCCTAACGTTAACAGGATTCCCCCAGACCTGGAAAAGTCAAGGAAGTTGAAAATGTCTAGAGAAGTTAGGGAAGAATGACTCATTTTGAAAAAGTCAGGGAAATCCAACGTGTTAATGTTGTCACAATCCTAAATTAATGCTTCTTCCTCTTTAGCTCAAGGCCCATTAATTAGCAAGCTTTTAAAAAAAATTCCCTGTACAAATTTGCAAAATTTTCAACACGTTCAGAAGACATAATTGCAAAACATTTCCACGTTTTCCGAAGACAAACTTGCCAAGTTTTTCATGGTTTTCGAGTACAAATTTTCAAAATCTTCCACGTTTTCTGAGCAGAAATTTGCACATTTTAAAACTTTTCTTGATGCAAATTTGCAATATTTCCAATCACAAATTTGCGAAACTGTCCACAGTTTCCGAGGACAAATTTGTAGAATTTTGTACTGGTAAAATTTGCAAAATTCGCAATCTTTTGAGAGAACAAATTGTAAACATTTTCAACCTTTTCCGAATACAAATTTGTTAAATTTTCAAACTAATTTGTATAATTTTCAAAAAAATGCCTTATGTTGAGTTTGAAATCTTTCCAAAATTTTTTTTAATAAATATTTGAATAATAATCGTGTGTAGATTTTGCAAAATCGTGGATAACATTAACATATGTAAATTTTGACATTGCCATTGGTCAGGGAAATTTGCTTAAAACCCTGGAAAAATCAAGGAAACGTCAGGGTAATTAAATATGAAATTTTTTTAGAACACTGGTTAAGCTTTCGCACAAATATTTCTTAAATATTTAAATTGCTAGCATCTACGTCTAATTCACTATAATTAAAAAACAAATGACGTGCATTGGAAATATAAGCACCTGATTATTGTTTCAAAATTCTATATTGACGAAAACATGAAACGAAACTACTCCGATGCACGTTTTGCGCGGATGTTTATCTATTAGTAGACTTTATTTTAGAAATAACATGTTTTAACATTTTTTAAAATTTTTGAATTAAATCAATTTTAAGTTCTAATTTCCAACGTTTTTAATTATTTTTTCTACCAAAGGCCAGTTCCAAAACCGTGACAGTCATCTGCTTGACCGGACAACGATTCATTATTGAATGTGATTTGGAATTTGTTTCTGCCAATGATATTCTGTCATTGGTCATTGAACATCAGAATCTGAGGGAGACGTTTCTGTTTGGGTTGGCTTGTATTAAAGGTGATTTCTCACGTAATGGTTACGGTTGAGGATTTTGATTAGTTGTGGCTTAGCTGTTTCATAAAGGATCACCTTTCATTAAAAAATGTAGATGGGGAGTTCTTGTTTTTGGAACATTACGATAAACTCTCCAAGATGCTGCCAACTCGAGTTCAACACCATCAAAATGGCGGTCTAGTCATAAATACATTAACATTATATCTTCGAGTCAAGTTTTATGTGAATACAATATTTCTCAGGTAATTAATCTTTACCATTTTAAAATGAAGTATTTAAAATATGACAGCTCAATGCTCAACATTGTACATCTGAAATATTTGATTTTATGACTAGAATTGTTTTCGAAAAATTTCCCCTAGACTATAGAGCTGGTCAAAGAGAAACTAAACAGTTGTTTTTATAAAGTAGGCAAAAACTAATATTTAAAATTTGTATTGTAGGCATTTAACCACTAAAGATATGTTTTATTTGCAATTGAGAAGAGACGTATTGGAAAGTCGTATTTCGTGCAATCTGAGTGCAACACTCCTTTTGTCATCTTTTGCCATGCAAGCTGAATATGGAGAGAACGATTCTGCAACAGAGGACAATCTCGAATATTACCTTCCATTAAATGTTTTGGAAAATAAAGACGTCCAGAATATCAAATGTCAGCTGAAAAAAATCCATGAAAGTCATAGTGGAATGTCAGTAGAGTCAGCCAAAGAACATTTTCTAAATAAAGTGCAAACTCTGCAGGATTATGGGTTTCATTTTCACACAATATTCAGGGTAGGTTCCTTTTTTATTTTATTATAAAATTAAAGTCATATTTGACTTACTGTACTTCATATCTAAGCTGCTAATATTTACTCTGATAACGTGTACAAATTTAATTAGTCTAATTCGTTTGCTCTAAATTATTTTCCAAGCATTTGCCATTACTTACTGTACTTCATCCTCTTATATGTGAATTTATTTGTTGAGAGTTATTTCAATTGTTTTTAACTTCCTTTTTGGAGAGTTTTCCAAATATCCGTTATCAGGGTTTCCCTAGACATGGAAAAGTTAGAGAAGAATGATTTATTTTGAAAAGTCAGGGAAATTCTACGTATTAATGTTGTCACAATCTAAAATGAATGCTTTTACGTGGTTAGCTCAGGGCCCATTAGCAAACTTTTTTAAATTTCGTAGTACAAATTTGCAAACTTTTAGTTTCCGAAGATAAATTTGCAAAATTGTTAACAGTTTCCGAAGCCAAATCTGCAAAGTTTTCAACAGTTTCCGAAGACAAATCTGGAAACGTTTTCCACAGTTTGCGAAGACAAATTAGCGAAATTTTCTGTACTTTCCGAAGACAAATTTGTAAAATTTTCAACCGTTTCAGAGGACAAACTTGCAAAATTTTCCACGTTTTCCGTGTACACATTTGTAAAGATTTTCACGTTTCCGAAATTGTCAAACTTTTCGTACTACAAATTTTAAAGTTTTCCAACCTTTTTCAAGCACACGTTTGCGGAACTTTCCACATTTTCTGAATACAAATTTGAAAAAAAAAGTCATGCTAATTTTGTAAAATATTGAATATGGTCCTATGTTAATTTTGCAAAATTTTTCTATTTCGATTGTTCAAAATCGTGAATAACATTGGCATATGTCAATTTTGACCTCGTCTTGGTCAAAACAAATTTTGTCAAAATATCATATTATATGGAAAAGTCAGGGAAGTTGAATATGAAATTTCTAGGGGACCTCTGTTTAATGATTTCTTGGGGCAGCGAGTTGATAAAATCGGATATCTTAAACTTGATCTAACCGAATTTCCCTTTGTCACTTCCTATAATACAGAACAAAAAGGATTTAGATTCTCGTATCTCACTTGGCGTATCTCTTCATGGAATATCTCTTTTCGATAAGAGGATGACTGAAGATGGCTGCAAATTGGAGCTGCAGAGGTTTTTATGGGTGAACATCCTGCGAATTTGGTCGGATAAACGTCATTTCTACGTTTCTCTTCAGCACCGCAATTTAAAAAGTCACCTTCAGAAATATCGATTTTACACCGCGGATAATCTGTGCGTGGGTTTTCATTACATCAAAAAAATCACCTTAGCCAGTGCGATGCGACCTTGAATTCACCACAAGTGCAAACCATTTTCAACATCCTGTCTGTTGAGCACTATGGTGAATTTATGAGTTGTGAGCTTTTCTAGCAAATTTACGATCACGGTCAGTTTATTAAAAATGCATGCGGAACTTTATGATGGTGTGCGAGTGACCTCCGCCAGAGGGCGCGCATTTTCGGCCTTTTTTGCTAACTTGATAAGTCCGAAAAATTTCCCAAATATCAATAATATAAATAAATACAAGGTTCCCAAGATCTGGGAAGTCAGGGAAGTTAAAAATGTCTATAAAAGTCAGATAAGAATGACTTATTTTGAAAAATTCTTAGAACTTTCATATATTAATGTTGTCACAATCCAAAATTAATGTTTCTTTGTGGTTAACTCAGGTCTCATTTGCAAAATTCTCAACAATTTCAGAAATCATAGACAGATTCGCCAGTTTGAAAAATGTTCAATCTTTTCCGAGAACATATTTACAAAGTTTTTAACCTATTCCAAGCATAAATTTTCAAAATTTTGTCAACAGTTTACGAGTACAATTTTGCAAAATTTTTAGCCTTTTCAGAGTACAAATTTTCTACATTTTCCAAATACAAATTTGTTATATTTTCAAAAAAATCTCATAATAATTTTGTAAATTTTCAAAAATGTTCTTTCAATTCAATTATTTACCCTGCAGTCAGTACATGGTACCATTTGTTTTTGTTGTACCATGGATCTTTGTTTATTTTGAAAAAAATTTCAAGTTGTCATTAGTAAAAATTGAAAAATATTCACTATTTTCCTGTGTCGGTTTGGCAAAATTGTGGATAACTTTGGCATATGTCAATTTTGACAGTGTCATTGCATGGTCAGGGAAAATTATTTAAAAACCTGGAAAAGTCAGGGAAGTTGTAAATGAAGTTTTTGGGTGAACTCTGTAATAGCAACGATGAAAATAACTATTGCGTAATTTTTATTTCATGTTTATTTGAGTGGAGTTCGAACGACAAATTATAAAAATAATTTAAGTAAAATTAATTCAATGTTAATTTTATTGTTTTTCGTTCACATTATTCGAGTTGTGTACGTCATAGTTGCTCAATGATTAATTTTTCACGAAGCTATAGGACTTATTATTATTAATAAGTGTACATTTCAAATGTTTTCCAATAAACCTCTACCATTATTTCAGAGGGAAATATTTATTCAATTTGGCAACGTCGCATCATCGACTTCAGCTCAGATTAGTGATGCAGTCGGAAGATAACTTTGGAATTTTTCCAGAAAGTAAATTCAATATATGTTCTTACGTTGCTTTAACAAAAGAAAATCAAGACTTCCATTAATGCATCTAATTTTTCCTTGCTAGGCGAGCAGAATAATAACGATAAAGATTACGACATCGGACTACAGACCAAAATAGTAGAGAAAAGTATCAGCAATCGAAGGCATGTATTCTAATAATGTAGCTCGAAATTGTTCAAAAACTGTGAAATAATTTTGAGAAAAATACGTACGTTTTTGTAATGCTAAAATTTTTGGGTAATTAAGTTTCACTGATTAAACAATTTAACTTGTATTTCTATAGTTTCCTAGGACATTGTTGGTTTTAAAAAATTAAATTCTCCTATTAATTTTTGAAAACAAAATTCTGAAATTAAGTTAAAATTTAAGATGGACATCGATTTAGTGATAGAAAAATCGATATGATAAGAAAACAAAATCATAGTTATCGTTCCAGATATCTGGAGTGTCTTTGCTACAAAATAAAATCAATACGACGTTAAAGGGCTTATTTTTATAAGTCCTTTTTCCTTTCTTTTTCCTCTGTGTTATTTTTGCTTAAAAGACAACTTTATTTGCAGGGTCCAAGGTCAAAAATCACCAAAGAATACCAAAAAAAGATTATTCCGTGTTTCTTCTTCTCCAAACCAGCATAAAAGAAGTCCTTTCAAATCCAAACTTTTAAACACAATTTTAAGAAAACAAGTTGAAAATCAAAGCGCTGGAAAGCAAGATGAAGATTTGGAATTAGAGTTGTCCCGAACACCGATTTCATCATCCAATAGTAATGTTGGTGTTATAGGTAGTTATAGGCGTTCCAAACACAGTATTGTCATCCCAAATTTCATTTTCCAAAAAAAAATATTAACAAAATTTTCCAACAGATTTAGGTTTACATTCTCCGTCCACGCCTTTTGGTCGCCCAGAAGAAACAATTAATGCTTCCCTGGCTGAAAAGTTCACAAATCTAACGGGCATCGAAAAGTCCACGGAAAGAAAAATCACAAGAGTCTTCTTGGATAGAGACAGCCACAAGAACAGCTTAGGAATTCAAGTGTGCGAAGGAACTGATGGCTCAACGTACATTCAACATGTGGATTCTCAAAATACTTCACTAAATATAATGCCTGGTAAAGCATGCAAAATTACATTTTTACTTTATTGGTTTTATTGGCTTTATTTGTCTTATTTGGTGTAAAATAACCAGTTTGTTCCGCTTTTGGAAGGCTGAGAATTAATGATTTTCTTATTTAAAAAAATGACAGGTGATCGTATTGTTGCTATAAATGGAAAATACATCGAAAACCTTGGCTACCTCGAGGTTGTGGAATTAATTCGTAACACAGTTGGAAGGGTACAGTTTCTTTTATCACGGGCGATAGATCAGGAACTGCAGATTGGTTTGAAAACGCGTACTTCGAATCCTCCAGAAAGTATTTCCATAAAAAATTACTCGGTAATGTCGCTTACGAATTCAACGCCATGTTCGTACATGAAAAACAATGAGGAATTAATTCTGAGCGACGAGGCAATGTGGGATCTCTCCGATGAAAATTCCAGTGAAAATCATGTTCATAAGCGGATTCAAGTGCGAAATCCGGTTGGGTGCTTGAGAAATGAGGATTCCGATAAAGAAACTGCCTCCGAGTTGAAATATAACTCGTCTAATGACATATCAATTGAGGACGATCAATCTGAAGAGGATGTTGGTTTGACAAAATTAAGCGGAACTGCACGAAAATATTTTCCTGAAGTAGACTGTGATGATTCTAAAGAGGTAAGTCCCCACATCTTAAATGAAAATACTTTTGAGATATATTTAAGACATACTCTTGATGTGAAAAATATTTATTTTCAAAGTTATTTACTAAAATATATATTTTAAAAATGTATTTAAATTTAGTTTTCTCGATACGTTTTGTTAAATAAGTTTTAAACAATGTATATTTTGTAACGTCAATCTGAATGCAATACAAATGCATTTAAGTATATATATATATATATATATATACTGGATATATGTATACAGTGTATAAACATATCCAGCAAGGCATTTAAAAAACATTATTCAACAATGCAATATGGAAAAATGCATTTTAAAAAATATGAAAATTGTATTTCCAAATTCCATCGATCATGTGTTATGCAAGTACTCTTTTAAAACCGCATCACAAATACATATTTTGTTTTACATACATGTATTTATTATATATTTCAAAATATATATTTTTTTTGCATTATAAAAATGCATCAACATGTACATACACTAAGATAATGCAAAATGGCTTTAAAAAGAAACATTTTAATTGAATTTTGGAAATTCATTTTAAATGTTATTAAAATGTCATATACAATCTTATTAATGAATTTTGTGGATTTTTAAAATATATTTTAAAATATGTTTACATTTATTTATCAAATATATTTAAAAATACATATGCACGCTATTTGGAAATATCTTAATGTTCCAATCTGTACATATTTTGAATAACTTGTAAATATTACAGAAAATGCATTTCCGAAAATATATTTCTAAAGCTTTTTTCGATTTGGGTCGTATTTAAAAAAAAATTATAATAGAATTTCCCTGAGACCATTAAGTTACTTCCTCATTTTCTGCTAGTTTGAATTAAGAGCTGGTCTAAAATGAAATATTTTCAATAAAAATGCCTTTTCTACAGTTAATTGATGGCGCATTTTAAATTCCAATGATTTTTTTTAATTTAAAATTAATGCATGAACAATTTATGAAGGTGAAATTCACAGTTTATAGTTACCTTTTGTTATCTATTGAATTTTTTTAAATCTGCAATTTTATGCCTTCAGTGTTTTCTTGATGCATTTAATCAGATAATTTAATTCCGTCCGACAATTTATTTTTTACGGTTAAAGGAAGTAAGTTTGAATATGAATCAGTCGCCATATATAATTTGTCAAGCTTGACTGGCACGAGTAGTCAAGATTTAAAATTCTGAAAATATCGGTTTTAACTCTGTTTTACATTCCACGTGACCTCGTTTACAATTCATATTACACACCAATGCACAAATTGAAAATCCGTTCGGTTATATGGTTATACCAGTCATAAGATTTGAAAGTCGAATCGATTTTATATGCCTCGTATTTGAAAAAGAAAAAAATGACCTGAAATAGTAATTCTGAATGCTTATGAAGTCATGAAACACCTAATGTACTGCTCGTGTTTATCTCAAGTAGTTATTGTTTAGGGAGAACTTCCGAAAAAATAATTTGATCGCCATCTATCAAAGGAGTAAAAAACATATCTATCTATTTAGGCCAACAGTAAAAAGAAACGCATTTAAAAAATAAATTTGAAATTGTGTATAGATTGAAGCATTGTAATGCATTTCAAAATAATTATACGTTATTAAAATACATTTTGAAATTTATTTTGAAATGCTTTGACGGAATACCAGGACGAGCTAGAATACAGTGGAACCACATTAACTCGCTTTATACGAATTTCTTATACTATAAGGATATTTTCAGTCTCCGGCCTAGGGTATAGAAGATTAATTTTAATATTTATAATACCCGAATTTGGAATTCGTCTTAAACGAAGAATCGAATTCGAAATTCGGATATTATAAATATTCGGCTAAAAGAATGAATTTTCGAATTGCCAAGCATTCACGTTATGATACGTTAAAACGGACTATAGACAATACATGTTTAAAAAAATAGGTATACGTTATAACAGGGAATTTCCCGAGAAAAGTGGCTGCACCTTCCCTTTCATATACCTGAGGTAGGATATCATCCAAACTTCGATGAAACTTTATTTCTTATTGTTTAAGTTATGGTTTTTTTCTGACATCTCCCTTGAGATTAGTAAAAAGGTTTGATTGTGCAACCTCGTCAAAATGCATTGACGAGAATACATTTTTAAAATTATTTTAATAACTCAAAACTGAATGTATTTGGAAATGCATCAAAGTACCGTGTTCCAATTTCCAATTTATCCCTATTTTCAAATGCGTTTAGAGTGCACTTTAAGAGGGATGGGGGGGTGGGGTGTTGTTTTAAAGGTTATACTTACTTACTTGAAAATGTTTGAAATTTAAGATTTTCAAAGATAAGTGTGTCGAGATTCGATTTGCGTTTGTAGAGTGGTACCGTTATCTCAATACAGAAATAATATTTGTCCATTTTATTCTATATACAGCTTTTTGGTGATGGTCATCCCTTAACACTAATCTGTACAGAAACTAACCCTTCCGGAAAGCCTACAGCTTCTCCTGGTTTGTCCTTAATTTCTATTTCACTTAACATTAGTTGAAATGTACAAGTGGACATGTATGTGCCTTGAGCACGTGATGACCACTAAACGTTGATAACATTTTTGCGCTTACTTTACGAAGTTCATCTGAAAGTGCATTCCCATAAAATGTGTTAATCTGGTTAAAATGTACTGTTGCAGTTAGCTGTTCATCCAGAGTGCCATTTGCTGAATGCGACGGAAGTGAGGCAATGAAACCGCGCGAATCCAGACATATTTTTCACGCGGTTCTGGAGAAGGTCGATGGTGATCTGGGAATCAAATTAATGGTATGATTATGTGCCTATTTATATGGCGAACGTTTTTGTTTTATAGTCGCGCCGTCTACGAGCCTTTTAATCTTATCAGCTCTTTTACAACCCAGATAAAAGTGTTGCCAATAAACTCTTATTTATTTTTTAACAGAGTCATCATGGATGTGCTCCAGAAGGGCCAGTCGTTATCGAATCCTTGACGAAGCAGGGGGCTGCCAATAGGGATGGAAGAATCAGAGCTGGTAGGACATATCTTATATATTTTACGATTATAAAGGTTCCCACATCTAAATATATATTTCAAAATGTATTTTTTGTTACATTTAAAAATTTACACCATAAGATGATGCACATTGAATTTTAAATAACATTCGAATAGTACTTTGGAATGTATTTTAAATGTTGTTAAAGATAATCAAATTAATTTATTTTGTGGAATTTTTAAAATATATTGTCAAATAGGTTTGCGTTTCTATTTATCAAGATATATTTAAAAATAAATTTGCACTATATTTGTAAATACCCTCGTTGTTCCAATCTATACACTGTACATATTTTATTACACCATAAGATAATGCACGATGAATTTTTTAAAACACTTGAATAGTAATTTGGAATATATTTTAAATGTTGTTAAAAATAATCATATTAATGTATTTCGTGGAATTTTTAAAATATGTTTTCAAATAGGTTTACATTTACATGTATTTAGCAAGATCTAGGTGTATTTAAAAATACGTTATGCACGATATTTGTAAATAACTTGGTTGTTCCAATTGATACATATTTTGAATAACTCTTTATTTATGTATTTGAAAGCAAAAATATATATCGCCGAAAAGCATCTTCAGAAACATTTTTATTGCAGAAAATGCAATTCCGAAAATATATTTCTAAAACATTTGAATAGTAGGCCTATATCCTACTTCGGAAATATCATATTATTGTATTTTGTGGTATTTTTTAAATTCGCGATATTTGTAAATGACTTTGATATGTTCCAATCAATACATATTTTTGAATAACTCGTTAATATATTTGAAAGCAAAAAAAAATGCATTTCTCCGAAAAGCATCTTCAGAAACATTTTTATTGCAGAAAATGCATTTCCGAAAATATATTTTTAAAGCTTTTGTTTCGATGTGGGATATACTAAAGACATGTCGCATTATTGCAATATAACAAACTCAAAAAAATGCATATGTGCATTGTATGTGGAGCATGTTTAGTAAAAGACAGCCTAACAGGGTTAATTGTCTTGTGTTGGACTAATCTTAAGTGTTCTGTCTACTGGCTGAAGGCTGTTGTCTAAGAAAATTTGGCAGCGTGATAAGGGTCGTGATCCTCATTTCAGCTATTTTTGTTTCTGGAGAATGTTTATTTTACGTGCATGGTGTGTGCCGCGAGTGGTCAAGCGAGGAAAATCGAGAACGAGAGCGTTTCATTGTGTGCAGAGGTTTATAAATAATTCTATTAATAGATGTTTTATTGGATCATGTTATGGTGACAGAGCAAAAGAAATACTACCTAAAAACACATAGTAATTCTTTCTTCGCATCGTTTTTGGACATTGACTAGAAGCACTCTACGACATATGAAATCGTCCATTTTCATTTTTAGCCTAACAGTTATAAATCTGAATTACGGCGAAGATAAATTTAGGGATAAAATGATATATTAATGTAATTTTATAAGGTGCTTCTGCAGTTAAGGAAGGGAAATAACTAGTAATTGGGTGTTTCAGAAATGTACCATCATTGGATTATTGTATTGACCCCTAGATGGCGCTTTTTTAAATTGCAGTAATTTAATTTAAAACTATATAATGCTTTTTAAATTTACTTACGTGATATTCCCATTGCCTAGAAATTTTCTTTCTTTAACTATAGACACATTTTTATTTATGTCTAGAATTTTGTGCCATTAAATGAGTAAGGGATAAACAGCGGATCAAATATAATTATTGCATAAATACACATGTTTAAATGGTTAAACATGGTTATACAGAAACAAGTTCAAACAAAAAAATTAAATTCTACGTGGTATTTTTTAAGTTGTTTATATTATGATAGAAACACTTCCGGTAATTTGTCATGTTCATTGAAACCCTTATCTGTGAATTGCTGTTTACCTTAATTATCAGATTAGATAACACGTGTTAGCCCATTAAGAGCATCTCAACTTTGCCGCCATTCATCCATGGAGTTTAATGCACAGTATTTTGGTTTAATGAACAATTAATAGGGTCCGTTTTACATTCATGCGTAACTAATTTGAAATTGAGCTCTCACAAGGGCATTGTGATAGTTGCATACATGAAAAAAACTCAATTAACCTTAACATCTTTCGAAATAAAACGACGCAATTTGCGTACGATGTGGTATACTGTAGTCATTAATGCTAACATGTTACCTATACTTTTCTATTCTTTCTCAAAATGTTTCAAATAACTTCTTTAAAAAAGCTGAATTTTTTTTAAAACTCTAAGTTTGTACTTCTCATGCTTTTTTTAACGGCGTCATAATTTACCATGTTTGTTCGTATTTTTTTAATGTTTTCAAAGTCCTGAATTTGATGAAATTTTTTAAGTTCATAGTCTGTATGCAACAGTGAAATAATACATGTTTTAGACATTAATGATATCTAGACACGCAATGCTGCAAAATTAGACGAAATGGGGAAATAAAAAATGCTGGCGCCATGCAAGTAACTCACACTGAATACGGAAATAAGTACTTCGTAGAAGTTTAAGTAGATACAGTATCTATGAAGTTCTTTCAAGAATTTTCCTATCTTAGGGATACCTAGGACCGTAGCAACGAGGGGTCATGTAAATTTTCGAAATTTTCCAAGGCTAATTTTGTTTAAATTTTAACGTTTTCCGATGTCAATTTTGCAAAATTCATAATACTTTCCTCTCTTAATTTTGCAATATTTCCTTCGTCAATTTGGCAAAATTTGAACATTTTTATTCGTCAATGTTTCAAAGTTTTCAGCATTTTCATTGGCAAATTTTGAAAGCTTTTCAAACTTCCTTTAAGACAATTTTGCAATTTTTGAAGCAGACACATTTTTGTATTCTTTTACGAATTTTCTATGATTTAAAATGTCGAAATTTTGTTCATACAATACCGTTTGGGGAGAAGGGGGAGAACTAAGCTTTAATCTGTCACCCGGGGGCCAAACATGCACGAAATGGCGCTGGGGGTACTCAGACAGATGCTTTACGACTGACACTTTTGGCAGTCGTGATGTCACGTTTGTCTGAGTATCCCTAATATCTTCTTAAAATTGTACGCGACAATGTATGCATATAACTGCAGAATGGCCAACATACAATTGTACAGTTTACATTTACGTACATGTACATGTATTTGTAACTTTGAAAAATTCGCTCTAGGGGATATTTTATATTCAAAGTCTAGTTATAAAAACTATAGCAATTTTATGTAGAATCTCGATTATCTGGAGCGGATTAACCGGGCTGCTGATTCTTTTGTACGGCACTGTATAACAATGACTAAGCATAATCAAAAAAGAGGTTTTTCTAAAGATAACGTTTGAAGACTAAGAGCATTTACTGGAGAAAAACAAAATTCTTGGTTCAAAGTTCAATAAGCTGTTGTTTCGCAGGAACTTTATGTGATAATAAATGTTTACCTAGCCTCGATTTCCACCAATGGTTTGTGCATGTATTTCTAATTTCATATCAGTAAATAGGATAAGAAGATTGACATCCCAATAACGATAAATTCATTTTTCCTGGAAACTTCCATATAATTTCTCAATATTGATCCTATAGGGATACTCAGACAGAAGCTTTTATGAATCGTACTTGAGCAGTCGTGAAGACACGTGTGCAGAAGGAGTGCACTCATTGGTTTAAAAACAGAGATAATCTT
This sequence comes from Ommatoiulus sabulosus, assembly GCA_034697705.1. Lineage (NCBI taxonomy): Eukaryota > Metazoa > Arthropoda > Diplopoda > Julida > Julidae > Ommatoiulus > Ommatoiulus sabulosus. The sequence continues at coordinate 2,404 of JAQGAO010000172.1, read as the reverse complement.
AAGTGAGTTTTTTTATACCAAGTAGTATGTCGGTTTTTTTCCCACGTGACTACACAACTGCCAAAGTGCTATTCGTAATTCCTTCTGTTGAAAGTATCATATGAGTATAATTTTGATGTCCTTCAATTTTTAGATGCTTTTATACATTTCCTTGATAGATAGGCCTACGTTATGGAAACCTATAAAAAACTAATTATGAAAAGAAACCTTTTAAGAACTTGTAAAAAAAAACCTAAAATATACCATTAAAAGGTATATTTACAACCTTGTAAATTTGATGTGCATAAAATTAACCATAAAAATACTTTTATACCTTCTAGATATTGCTAATTAACTAATACGATACTTTATATTTTAGTAAGGTTAGCTTCTGAGCACCATTATTAGGTACTGTATCCTACACATGTTTATGCAGCTTGACAGAAATAACCCCTTTTAAACGTATAACACGATACACTGTATACACTGTAACATGTATAGCCAATGGCTAATGAGATTTGGCCTTCGACATATATTTCAGGGTTCCCCCAGACCTAGAAAATTTGGAAAAGTCAGGGAACTTGAAAATGTCTGGAATAGTCTGGGAAGAATGACTTATTTTGAAAAAGTTTGGTAAATTCAACGTATCAATATTGTCTCAATCCAAAATTAAAGCAGGGTTTCCCCAGACCTGGAAAACCTGGAAAAGTCAGGGAATTTGAAAATGACCTGGAAAAGCCAGGGAATAATGGTTTATTTTGAAAAAGTCAGGGAAATTCAACGCAGTCAAGGCGATCCAAAATTAATACTTCTACAAGGTTAGCTCAGGGCCTATTTTCCGAGTATAAATTTGCAAAAATTTTCCGCATTTTCGGAGTACAGATTTGCAAAATTTTCCACGTTTTTCATGTACAAATTTGCACAATTTTCCGCGTTTTCTGAGTACTAATTTCTAAAATTTTCCACATTTTCCGAGTACAAATTTGCAAAATTTTCCATGTTTTCCGTGTACAATGTGACGCCGTTTGGCGTCCTGACCGAAGGTCAATGATGACTAACCCAACTTCCCCGGGTAAAAACGGACTTCTGATACAGTACGGAGAGTAGCAACCATTTAATAATATCAAAAACGCAAGTATAAAGGTACAAAAGGTCTTTGGCACTTTAAGGAACCCCGTCCAACAAGGGGCAGGAATAATCACAATCGCGGCTAACACACAAGGTAAGACCGCGAACAAAACCATCTAGCTTCCTAACTGCATTAGACTCACAGCCCGGTAAGGCTAACAAGGCTTAAGCGCCCCGAACTCCAAATACAAGAGACATGGGACATAATCAATAACTGGGCCACCGACCCGGCCAGCTCATACTCACCACAGGCAACCTCAAGAGCTCACAAGCGACTGCCCCGATTGCCTGTGTGAGTTTCCTTATAAAGCGTGAACAGAATCAACTTTGACCCTCGCGGGTCATTAATATGCAAACATTAATCCTTTAACAATTTCAATTCTAACATCATTATCATTCCAGACCCCTTTCGGGGTCATTCCAACATACCACCAATTACATATTATTCAACCCTGACCCCTTCGGGGTCTACCTTTCCTACTTCGGAATGCTTGATTACCCAATATACAAATCAACCCTAAGTTCCCCGGGCTCATCTCACAACAAATTTGCAAAATTCTCTAGGTTTTCCAAGTACAAATTTTCCACATTTTCCGAGGATTAAATTGCAAAATTTCCCACTTTTTCCGAGCACAAATTTTTTAACAATTTCTATGTTAATTTTCAAAATTGTCATTAGTAAATTTAAAAAAAATATATATATTTTTCAGTGTCAGTTTTGGAAAATATGTCAATTTTTCACGTTGTCATTGGTCAGGGAAAATTTTCTAAAACCTGGAAAAGTCAGGGAAGTTTTTCTGGGGGAACTCTGTAATGTTTTCACGAGATACCCTCAAGGCCTATTTGCAAAAGTTTTTATATAAATTTGCAAAATTTCAAACCTTTTCCAGCACAAATTTGAAAAATTTTAAACAGTATTCGGGTTCAGATTTGTAAAATTTTCAACAGATTCCAAGGAGAAATTTGCAAAATTCTGAATCTTTTCAAAAATTAGCAAAGTTGTCTACGCTTTCCGAATACATATTTTAAAAAAAATTCTTGCTAATTTTGTAACATTTTTACAATTTTTCGTTGTTTGTTGATTTTTAAAATTTAACAAAATATTGAATATTGTCCTGCGTCGATTTTGACATTGTCATTGGCCAGAGAAATTTGTTTAAAAACCTGGAAAAGTCAGGAAAGTTGAAAATGAAATTTCTGGGGCAATCCTGTATGTATGCAGGGCTCTCTAGTGAGCCAATAAGCACCTAGGTGCGTCTCAGGGTATAGTGGTAGGTGTGCCCTGCTGCAGTGCCTC
>JAQGAO010000171.1:0-44663 GCA_034697705.1 Ommatoiulus sabulosus | reverse complement strand
ACGATATTTAGGAGAATGAGCAACCTTTTTACGGGAAATACGCATCACAACACATTTCTCCTTATTTAAATTTAACTCCGTCTTAGCAAGGAGCTCGGTCAAGGAGTTAGAATGGTTGTGCCTATATTTCTAGAGTTCTTATTAGGCATAAAAATATGGGAAACAGTTGCGAATTGCAAGTTTAAAGCGTTTAAATAATCCCATGGATAAACTTCCCAATTCAAAGATTGAAACATTGTAAATCATTATATTACCCTTTTACTTGATGATGTCATCCTTAATTATATATTTCATGCTTTGTCATTTACCCATGTTTTTAGCCAAATGTGAATAATTTCTGAAAGATTTAATTACCAATTTCATTCTCATTGAAACCAGGCGTTGATTTATGTCGAGGAAGTAGTGTGCATAAAGTTTCTATAAACTGTTCCAAGATGCGTACAAGAAAAGCAAGACAGGCTGATGCCATAGGACAATCGGAAAACGTTCAGGATGCTGGATCTGCACCCAAGATGACACAATCTGGCTTGGGACGTAAACGTGGGCTTCGTAGTCAATTGGAGAGTAATGCTGCATTGCTGACTGCTAATTTGAATAGGAAATTAGATCGCGGCTCTTTGGCAGAAAAGGAAAACGCGTCTTCAGCACCAGTTGTGGTAAAAAATGTGGCTTGCAAAACTCTTGAGTCGGACAATCCAAATGTGCGTCGAGCACTAAGGAGTTGCACTCTGAGAAACAATAAACAAGATAATGATGTCACAATTGCTGGAAAGGCCAGTAACTGCTTTGACGAACGAGTTAAAAATGCCAGCCACAGGGAAACCGGCCGTTTTAAAAGGAAAGTTGAAGATTCGTTGGCAGTTTCTGTATCACCTACCATTTTTCATGATGAAAACTCGACTTTCGTAAACTCTATTAAAACATTTTCGAAGAACATGCCTTTTTGTAGCACTCCTATGATCAGTTCTGATGATGAAGCCAAAAAGGACGCTTGCAGGTCATCATTTCGCCTAAAAAATAAGAGACTAGATTCATCAATCAGTTTGATACCATCTGCTGTCACCATCGGTGATACTGCAATCCTGAGCAACCCATTTAAAGTTCCAGTTTCAAAGCACACTAAGTTGAAAGATGTGCCATTTAGCAGTACCCCTATGAAAGATTTACGCAAGTCTAATAATGATTTACATACGGACAAAGTTCCCAACGAACTTTTGCCAAAGTTGGTTTTAAGCCCGATCCGCGACATTGTAGGATGTAATACACGTTCCAAAACTAACTCCAAAAAGCCATCAAACCTGTCAAAGGAATCTGCAATTGACGGTCAGTTGGCTTCTGACAATGATGCCTGTCCTTACACTGCATCTCAGAAGATCACAAATAAGTTCATCGTAGAACGTAATGCCCTTTTCAAAAGCAAGCCAACAACGAATTCCAAACTACTGGCAAAAAGGAAAGGGCAAATGCAAGATAAAGTAATTGAGCCTCCTAAGGATGCTGGAACACCCGAAACGGGCTCGCAATTTTTCAACAGCGATAGCTCCAGTACGAACTCCAGTTCAGAAGAGTATGATCCTTACAAGCTCTTCATTTTGTACGACCCTGTAATGACAAACGATCTGCCAGACCCAAGAACATCAAAATTCCGCATCTGCGAAATGAAAATTCAGGACTTCGACGACCTTGGACTGCCTGTTAAACCGAAGAAGCCCACCGGCACCAAACCGAACAAAAAGCCAGCAGCAAAATGCGAGAAAGTGAATTGCGTAAGTGAACGACTTTCCAGCCAATCTCTACTTTTTGTTTTGTGAGGTGTTTTTTTATCGAATCCCAGAAATTGGTAAAGCTACTGTTGCACCAAAATGCGTAAATCGTGCTAAAAACTACATAAAAATCTAATGAACTTGTCACAAAAGTTGAATTTTGCATACTTTTGTGAGTCACTTCATGCACGTTAGCGGGACCTAAAGAATATTTGGGGAAATAACATTGATACTATTGAACTAGCTGGGTTTTGTCTCTTTTCAATTAAAGATACTGAAGGAGAATTCAATTATTGTATTACATGATGGAAATAAATTCAAAAGTTGGGGTGAAATTGTTTGTTATTAAAAATCCCCATATCTCTTCTCTCACTAACCACAGTCCAAAACTAAATAGAAAATTCCAGTTTATAAAGTAAACTATCGTAGATACATGTATTAAATATTGTGTACGCTACTACGCATGTTTTTATCATACTTCTGAGGGGTCTTGATGTCTAAACCCTGTGGAAACCAGGGTCCTTCAACCAGGCTTTCTATGAAATACTCATTGACAATGTTCCTTGTAAATGTACGATACAGATATACATTTAGTTTACTTTCTTTTCAGGGAAATAAGGATGATGAATTGCTACAGCGAAAGATTGAAGAACTCAATCGAGAATTTTCGGAAATTGAAAGTATGGAGTTGTGCGTCGAATAGTTGGGATGTATTTTCATTTTGTTGGAGGTAATCCAATTGATTCATTGACTTTTACTTGGTCATAACATATGCTGTTTGAAATAGAGCGTATGGATTTAACTTATAGATTTAAGACTCACTACCATTATAATTAGTTGTCCATGTGTGAGATGCAGAACTGCTTTTGTCATTGGACACAAACATTTTGACCTATCAATTGCATGTTTAGCAGACTGACATTTTAAGTGGTAATGCCACTATCAAGTTATTCAACGATTAATCAACTAATATGATTATAGTACACTTATATAGACTATAGTACACTTACATATTGTTAACTCCGATAACAAAGCATGATATGTATTCTGTAGATCAGCATTATTTTTATATCCATCAATAGTCATTATCCCAGTTTATTTTTACTTATAACTGTGATTAATGTGTTCATGTATGTAAATATCTCGAGGAAATTCATCAACTTTTGTTGCGCAAGTTTGAAATTACAACATTTTTAAATTTCTTTAATTTAGTAATTGTTAAGCAAATTGTAGTAAATCGATGAAATGTTTTCGAAGCATTTGTAAACTGGCATATTTATTTACGTTGGCTTATTCACCCGATTTATATTTAATTTAACATATATGAAAAATGGAATTGGTCACTAGTTTCCAGATTCATTCTCATTAAAATTTCAAGTTTCATTTTAGAAATGAATTGCTTTGTAGTTCTCGTTAGATCCTCTTTAGTGTTTTAAATATGGTGAAATTGTCCATAAAACCTGTTTTAATCTCAGAATTTGATGTAAAATGGCTATATTTGCATGTTAAATTTAATTCTTGCTGGCATGATTTCATGCACTTCTGCTAGCTGAAATTCATTTATGGCTAAATTCAATGACCAGTTGCTATTTTCATTCATTATATCATAAAATGATAAAATTCCAAGTGTTATTAAGTAGATTATTATACTATATATTCAGTGTTTAGATGTTTGTCTGTGTTCCAGTGTGGAAATTTCCAAGTAGTTATGGGAAGAAGCTGGAATGCCAGGAAACAATGTTCAATTTTGAACAGTCTGAAATTTTTTTTAAACTTAAAAAAATCTCTGGAACTTAAATTTGGGAAATACCATACGGAGGTGATGTAATTTTTTGGCTTTTATTTATAATGTATAAAATTGAGATCTTGGACTTTATTATATTTTTTTATAATTTTTTTAATTTTAATTGCATTTTTAATCCCTTTTTGATTTTAATAAAACTCAGATTATACTTTTAACCGCACTGGGTTGATGCTCAATCATATCGCTCTGAACATGTAAAAATCCTTCGTTTTGAAAGTTGGTTGTATCAAATAAATTGGTGTTGCGAAAAGGAATAATTATCAAGTTGCCATGTTCAGTTCTTTCAGGGTTCCCCCAGACCTGAAAAAGTCAGGGAAGTTGAAAATGATTGGAAAAATCAGGGAAGAATGCCTTATTTTGAAAAAAAATCAGGGAAATTCAACGTATTAATGTTGTCATAATCAAAAATTAATGCTTCTACGTGATTAGCTCAGAGCCGAAATTATTTGCAAGCTGTTTAAAATTTTCTAATTACAAATTTGCAAAATTGTCAACAACTTAAGAGGACAAATTTGAAATATTTTCTAGTTTCCAAGGTTAAATTTTCAAAAACATTTCCTCGTATTCCGAGCACAAATAATTTCATAATACAAATTTTCAAGATTTCTAAGCACTATAGTTTGGAAAATTTTCTATAAATTCCGAGGACAAATTTTCAACAGATTGTGAAGGCAAATTTGCAAAAGTTTCTACATTTTCCGAATATAAATTTGTACATTTTTTAAAAATGTGAAAAATTTAAAAGAAAATTCAATGCTAATTTTTCAAAATTTAAAACATTTATTTAACAGGTACTTGTACTTGTCGTATACAGAATGCGAGGGAAAAAATTCGGAAATTTAACCTTGTAAACTGGTGAAAATATTGCAAATTTGTCCTCTGAAATTGTTGGCTCTGAAATTTGGTTGAAAATTGGTTTGAGATTTTATCAAAATTGTCATTAGTTAATTTTTCAAAATATTTCATTTTGTCATGTTTCAATTTTGCGAAATTGTCAATAATCTTGGCATATGCCAATTTTGACATTTTCACTGATAAGGAAAATTTGTTAAAGAACCTGGAAAAATCAGGGGAGTTGAATATGAAATTTCAGGAGAACCCTGCCATCTTTTCAGCCTTTTGAAAGTTTCTAGCATGCGAACACTTTAAATGCGAGTTCTTTTTTTGTAATTCCCGCCTTAAAAGTGTGGCGAGATTACTTGGTTAGGAAATACCGTCTGCTTGGTTAGGATTTTCGAGCTAGGAACGAATGTTTGTGTTGATGTTGGGAACTTTGGGATCATCTTCGAATGTTTATGTAGAAGGTAGGTGGAATTTGTATAATAAAAATTCGAGGAATTCAGTGCAAGAAATCGCATTTAGATTCATTGAAATATGAGCAGGCTGGGAACTTAGTGAAATATGGATGACAAATCAACCCAAGAAAAAAGCACATTTCGAACGGGGAAGCCTATATCGAGCCAGGCCAGGGAAATAATCCTAAATGTGTATCGGTTTATGAACAACGGACATCTGAAATATGACATCAAACATCCCATCAAGTTGACTGCCGAGGCGTGTGGCGTTTCTTGTAGAACTGTCCATCGCATTATCAAGGAAACCAGCCATGGCGTTCGTCCAGAATCTCCAGGCAAGAGGAGACCAAACAGGAAGCCAACTGTCACATTATTGGATGCTGCTGCAAAATGTGCCTTGCGACATCTCATCTACAACATGTACAAGGAAGGACAAGTCCCCACGGCCCAGTCGCTGTTACCTCAAGCACGGGAGTTGATCGGTTTTAAGGTACGTCAGCTGTGAGCTGGCTAAGTAAAGGTGGTAGGTTTCAGTTACATATGAATTAGTTTTGAGTTGACATTTTTGACGGTCAAAATTATGCACGTGGAAGCACTTTTGCATGAAGGTTGGCTCAGTGTTATGCACTCTGCTTGGCGTTTTTTGAGGTTTTCGGAATTAAGTTAATACTTCCATTTTGCACTTACGGTAAGTATGCTCCTGCTTTTCCCTGCACCACTTTCAGTGCATGTAGCTATACGGTCGTGGGGGTCGCAAAACGATCAGAAACCGCACCATATATTTACAGCCATGGCAAATACTTCGATATTGCATTTTCATTTCCTGGCTACTGCAATATAAAGCATATCACAAAAGTTTTGGTTTCCATGTGCATATAAAATGTATTATTTTTTATCATCAACCAAAAGAGCTGTCCCCCTAGGTATCATGGACCAGAACCAATAAGACTCCGACAGTGGATGTCAATCATCAGTTTTGTAACAGGCAGCGCATTGCCACTCATTTAATTGCCCAACCCTCCCCATTAACCCGGGCTTGGGACCATCACCGATAGTGAAATACCTCACTTTACATGTTTGGGGAACAACCTGACCTAAACTCTCAGTATTTGCCGTTGGGATCAATCAAGATGGGAATATTGAACCAGCGTTTACTGGAAAAATCGTTATAATGTATCAGGCAAATTGCAATGAACTGAAACATACCAACACAGTATTAAATATGTCCAAAACCTTGTACAGTATCTTCATAAGTGACCCATTTGATCAAAAATTTGTTTCCATCTTGTAGAAACTTGACAACTCACCTCATATCTGTGGTTCAAATATTTGTTTCATCTCACCGTTAATTTTTAAAACAATAAGTAAATAAGGGAATAGTTCAGTAGGTAAACGCACCAGAACTGGATTCATCTTTAGTTAAATTTCCATTCATGGGCTATATTGATTGTTATGAAAATGGAACTTGCAATTTGAGATGAAAGAAGGATTACGGTTTCTAACTGGCAAAAACAAAATTGCTGGGAGTAAACATTTGCCTCAATGTAAGAATCATTACAACTGAAAAAAAATGGTAATAATCCATGTCACAGTCTAGGATCACCTTGAAGGAACTACATATAATGTTAAAAACATTAGGCTATATGTAAACAATAAAAAAATCTCAAACTATCAAGTTATTTTTGTTTTAAAATACATTTTTAGTCCCTTCAAGGTGATCCTAGACTGTGACATGGAATATTATATTTTTTCAGTTATATTGATTCTTACATTGAGGCTAATGTTTACATATCCCTTGATTCCAACTTACATATAAAAATGTGCATACTGTGTTATTCTTCGGAAAACCTGCAAGAGCAGTTCAGATTTAAAAACCAGTATGCCTAAGCAGTAGAACGGTACAATTTAAAAGCTTTAAAAATGCGCCGTTTAGGAATTTGCACTTCCATTTCTTGTTTTAAAATGAGTTTGTTTATTAGTTAAATAATGCAAAGATATGCATGTTTTTAATTTTTCAGATCACTTTTTTGAATTTTATTTTGAGATTTATCTTGGGTGTTCACTTTATCAGAACTTTTATCTCAGTCTATTAGCCTTGAAATAGTAAAATTTTAGACATCAACTCCTGACATGAATATTAAAATTAGCAACGATCATCATAGACAGTTGAGGACAAAATTATTAATTTGGTGAAAATGTTAAGCTTACTCAAAATTTCTCAAATTGAAAAGGTACAATTTGTGAATTCTTAAGTGTAAATCCTGTGTTAAATTTAACTATTGAATTTAACACGTAATATTTTAAATTATTTAAAATTTTCCATTGATTATTTGCCACCTGTAGCTGAAATTTAATTTTTGCTGTGTCAAGTTACTGTCTGGTATGATATTCTTAATTATTCACAAGGCCATTTATGAGGTCGTGAATGACACATTCAGACAACATAGGACCTGGTAATTAAGGAGCTATAAACCCCTTTATCATTTCGAAGAAAAGAATAACGTGCGAGGGCGGGGTGATGTTAAGCCAAGAACATGATGTGACGTGGGTGTGTCTTACTTTTATGATAAAATCAATAAAATTGAAATAAATTTGATTTATATACCAGGGATATGAATGCAATTAATAAATCGGTCCAAGTAGGTCATTAGTATTGAATCCAAACTGCTATTGAAACCATTAATCATAATTGAGGAATAAGGTCAAGTGGAAAACTAGAATAATCTTGTTTGATATTAATAATTTAAAATCTATTAGGATTTAAAAAATTGTTAAAAATTACAGATAAATAAAAATAATACGCAATTGGCATTTTCCCTTTGGCTTATACCGTTTTGTTTTTTTGCATATTATATTTTTATGCAAATGCTTGCGATTATTGGTGCGATGGTTTTTAAGTGTGATAATATTTTATCTCAATGAGGTTGTAATGCAAAATTAAGCAATTATCAAGCAATTTTCGGTGCAGATTCATAAATAAGCTTTTTAGATGATAAGAAAAGTACAATTGATGTTTTAGAAATAAAAAAAAAAAATTAGATTTTGATGTTTTCAAAGTAAGCATGGCAAAATATGGTTCAATGAATACCTTAAAAACTGTAAAACATAATATTCTTAACATCTTTTTTTTTCAAACGATTTTTCAGGGGCAGAAAACCAGCATTATTAAAGTAATCAAAAGCATGGGATTCAGATTTGTTAAGCAGGCTAGTCGGAAAGTTCTCCTGGAACGGGCAGATATAGTGACGTGGAGGCAATCGTATTTACGTCACATCAAGGGAAACGTAACAGCACAAGTACCGAGACCAGTTGTGTACGTGTATGAGACAATCTTCGGTCTTAGTCACAATCAGGACATGGATGCAGTTAAAGAGCCTCAGTCACAACAAATCAGGTTTATGGTTTGCAGTGCTGGGTTGAAGTCTAGTTTCATTCCACAAGCCATTCGGATGATCGACTGCAAGGTCAGCCAAGAGGTTTTTGATAGGATCAGCGAGGAGTTTTTTAGAATGTGGTTTGAAACCTTGCTACTGCCCAATTTGCCGCCTAGGACGCTCATTGTGCTTGAGAGCTGCCCACATCACAATGCGCTTCTCCATGAATCCCCTTCTGTTACAATGACCAAAGCCGACATAAAAAAATGGCTGACCAAGAATCAGATAAGGTTTGAACCTGAAATGGGAAAATCAGAATTGCTGACCATTGTCCAAAGTGCCAACCTGGCTGGTCGTTACATCGTTGATAATTTGGCAGCAGCGTTAGGCCACAAAATTCTAAGACTGCCACCAAACCACTGTGACCTGAACCCGATGGAATTCATAGGAGCCAAGGCCAAGTCAGTGTTTGAAGCAAATGCTGGGATGCTAAGTACAGTTCAAGATGTGGAGGGCTTGTGGAAATCGGCAGTCCAGCAGGTAAAGTTTAATAAGGGAATGCACAATTGACATACTGAATTCGTGAATGTAAATTTCAACTTGATGGATTTCTTGCGATGAGAAAGAACGATTTATAATGTATGCCACGATCAATAATGGCACAGAAAATAACAATTCAGGAAATTTAACTTCAATTTCTGAATTTTTTTGACTATGCAACGGAATCAAAAACCACAATGTATAGTATAGAAAAATAACGTAAGATGTAATTTTAATATTGTCTTAATTCTTTTTCGTGATTTACATTTTTACGTTCTCAACTCGGTAAATTTTATTAATTTTGATCCTTATGTACAGAATACTAGAACACAAATTGTGTTGAATTGAATTCATTTGCGGAAAACAATAGAAAAAGTACACTAACAAATGCACACATCAGTTACATTAGACAAAAAGCAAAAATAAAGCAGTTTTGAATAGTCAGTTAAGCAATCTCGTTAATGTAGCTGGTTGGTAATGGAGTGTAATTTTAAAAAAATACATTTTTCTTTATAAGTTTTTTCAAAGGAATGTTTAAATCTAATAACTGGCAGTTTTATATTTGTAATAATCAAAAAACATTTCAGAAAATAATTCTACAATTTTGATCTCGACTAAGAATGATAAGTTTCCAGATATAACTTTCCTCGTGTATGACCGCCTTAAAGTAAATTTGTTGCTATTTTCCTGTTTACACTTTAACCTTTTCAAGTCCAAAATGAAATATGGCACAATGACAAAATATCCGTGAAAGCAATGTCAACTTACAGTAGTTGGAAACCATTGACAAGCCTTTGAAAAATGAACTTCTACAACAATCGAATTTTCAGAATAATACGTTTTACTGAAAAAATGATACAATCTGTTCTACGTTATGTTATACCTTTGATACCAATATTTGTCAAAATGCTGATAGAAGATGAATAACAACAGGGTTCCCCCAGACCTGGAAAAGTCAGGTAACTTAAAAATTTCTGGAAAAGTCAGGGAAGAATAAATTATTTTGAATAAGTCAGGAAAATTCTACGTATGTTGTCACGTATGTTGTGACAATTAATGTTGTCACAATCTAAAATTAATGCTTCTACGTGGTTAGCTCGGGGCCCATTTGCAAACTTTTTAAAACATTTGCAGTTCAAATTTGCAAAATTTTCAACACTTTCAGAGGACAAATTTGCTAAATTTTCCTTTGTTTTCTAGAATACACTGTACATGTAAATGCATAAAATTTTGAACAATTAAGAGGAGAAATTTTCAACAGATTTTGAAGACAAATTGGCAAAATCCTCAACCTTTTCTGAGTACAAATTTTCAAAATTTACAGCCTTTTCCGGGTACGAATTTTCAAAAATTTCAATATTTTCCGGATACAAATATGTAACATTTTCAAAATCTTTTCATGCTAATTTTGCAAAATATCGATGCAAAACCGAGGAAAACATTGGCATGTCGTCGTCAAGGGAAATTTGTTTGAAAACCTGGAAAAGTCAGGGAAGTTGGATATAATTTTTTGGGGGGAACCCTGAATAAGTCGTACATGTACAGTATATTGATTTGGGTTTTTTATTATTTTTATATTTTGTCATTTAAAAAAAGAAATAATAAACAGGAAAATTGAAAAGAAATGATGAAACTTGAAAGAAAAGACTTCAGGGACAGTTTTGTTTTTGTACATTTTGACAATGCATAAAAGGATACGTCAGCATACCGGAAATTCCAGAATCAGTTTTATACCCACGCTAGTGTTCAACATTGTCATGAACTATAGGTGTCAGCTAATGAAAGGAAAGGATGTGACGTAATGCTGTTATGCGAACTATCTGAAAGTGACCCTTCATTGTTTCCTTTGGGAAACAATTAAAAGTCCGATGCAGATCATCATATCATTTACGAGCTCAGATCGAGTTCAGTCTCAATTCCTTCACAGTATGCAGTGATTCCTCTAACTCTTGCACATAAAGGGAATTTTTTTGAGTTAGGAAATACAAATGAATACTTTCGAGAAGGCTAAGTCATTGCTCTTCCTGAATTTTTCTCATAACTACCGAGAACGAGTCATACTATAATAAAAAGAACAATTAAAATACCCAAAAAAAATAAACTCATGATCCGGAAATACATGTACATGAATCATTCTTACTTATGGAATAAATATTCAAAAATAATTTTAATTCCAAATAACAAAACTTCACTTTATCATTCCTTCAATTTAATGTATTTTCAGATTACCCCACAAGATTGGGACGAATGTTACATGTATGTTGATAATGTGGCAAAACAGTATTTGGAGCAAGATGATTTCTTCAAAATTCACAATCCAGTAAAGAAAGAAAAAGGTAGGAATAAGAAAACTATTGATTATTTCATTCTACTGTATGATAATTATTTTTTTTCTGAATCTTTGTTTTTTTTCTATAAAAAAAAATTTAAAAAGCACATATATTGAAGATATATGGTGAATATAAAGCCTGATCGTAAACTTCAATCGTAAAAAATAAAATTCGATAAAAACAACTTAGTGGCCTTGATAATCTGGTCAATTACGTCAAATATACGTCATTTTTTGGTTATTTTTTAAAAAATTACGTCAATTTCCAAAAAAGGACGTCATTTTTTGTTCATTTTTAAAAAAGTGACGTCAATTATGCCAATTCCCAAAAAAGGGGTTTTATTTCTAATAAGGTTTTTGAAAAGATTTTTAAAAAGGTTGCCCATTTTTAAAAAATGACGTCAATTCCAAAAAAGGACGTAATTTTTTGTTCATTTTTAAAAAAGTGACGTCAGTTTCCGAAAAAATGACGTATTTTTTCTCATTTTAACAAAATTATGTCAATTCCCAAAAAAAGGGTTTTTATTTTTAATAAGGTTTTGAAAAGGTTTTTTTAAAAAGGTTGCTTATTTTTAAAAAATGACGTCAATTCCAAAAAAAGGACGTAATTATTTGTTCATTTTTAAAAAAGTGACGTAATTTTTCTCATTTTAAGAAAATTTCGTCAATTCCCAAAAAAAAAAAATGTTTTTATTTCTGATAAGGTTTTGAAAAGGTTTTTTAAAAAGGTTGTTCATTTTTAAAAATAAATTAAGCCAATTCCCCAAAAAAGGGTTTTTATTTTTAATATGGTTTTGAAAATGTTTTTTAAAAAGGTTGCTCATTTTTAAAAAATGACGACGATTTCCAAAGAAAAGGACGTCATTTTTTGCTCATTTAAAAAAAAAATACGTCAATTCCCAAAAATGGGCATTTTTTGGTCATTTTTCCTCCAAAAAATGACCACTCAGAAACACGCAGAAAATGACGTCATTTTTTGCTCATTTTTTCCGGAAAAATGACCACTAATAAACACGTCAGAAAACGACGTCATTTTTTGTTGTTGGAATACTGACCACTAAAAAACAAGTTAGAAAGGATGCCGTCATTTTTTTTTTTTTCGAAAACATGACCACTCAGGATTCTGTGAATGTCTGTGATTTTCAATGATAGATAAATTTGAGAAAAATTTGAAAAACTCATCAGTAAATTTCATTCTTAGCTTTTCTCAAATTTACCCTATTTAAAAAAATTCCAGAAACTTGCAGTAATTATAATTTAGTTCTCTACAAATGCTTTCTATAACTATTCTGTTTAGTAGCTTGTTGTGACTTCGTTAAATATGACTCCAATCACGTGTTACTTGTTAAATTATCCCCGTCTTGATGTGCCATGATTTGTACATGCCCACGTACTTATTTTTGATAAATAAGCAGCCAATAGTAAATAGTCGCCAAAAATTCTCCATTCAGAAGGAGCGTGTGGTTTCTCACACCTACAAATAACTTAATTCTATAGCTTACAATTGTATGTCATATGCCGTGTGTCACGTGTGTGCATTCATTTAACCTGCCAGAGAGAACGGAAATAAAGATGTTTATATTTTGAGAAGCACTTTCATGAAGTGCATGTTGGAGGAGTGTTAATTAAGTTTCTGCAATCGTTTTTTTTAAATACAAAACAAAAGCCGGCTGTATGGATTTTAATGAATAATCAATTTTATTGGAAAAATTCTTCCATCATTCCTGAACTTGTTTCAATATTAAAAGATGTGTTTCAAAAATTGCACGTGCTTAAAAGTCGAAAGCAAAGATGGTCTGTTCGTTTTTTAACGAACTTTTTTCCGAGTAATGACTATGTCCAAACGTTCGATCTACGAGTGGATTAAAAAGTTCAGAAATGCTGATTTGGAGGCTTTTGAACGAGGCATACACAGGGTTCCCCCAGTCCTTGAAAACCTGGAAATGTCAGGGAACTTGAAAATGTCTGGAAAGGTCAAGGAAGAATGATTTATTTTGAAAATGTTGTCATATCCAGAATTGTTTCCACGTGGTTAACTCGGGATGTACATGTATTTGAATTTGCCCTGTACAAATTTGCAAAATTTTCAACAGTTTTTGAGGACAAATTTGCAAACTTTTCAACCATTTCGTAATAAAATTTGCAATATTTTCAACCATTTCGTAATAAAATTTGCAATATTTTCAACCTATTCCAGCACAAATTTTCAAAAATTTTAACTGTTTTTGAGTACAGATTTGTAACATTTCAATAGTTTCCGAGTACAAATTTGCCAAATTTTCAACAGATTCCGGGGACAAATTAGCAAAATTCCCAACATTTTCAGAGTATAAATTTTCAAATTTTCCTACATTCTTCGCACACAAATTTGTCGAATTAAAAAAATTCATGCTAATTTTGTCACATTTAAAAAAATTTAAAATTAATTATCATTAGTAAATTTTGGAAAATACTGAATATTGTCCTGTGTCGATTTTTCAAAATTGTGGATAAGATTGGCATATGGCAATTTTGACATTTTCATTGATCAGGGGAATTTCTTTAAAAACCTGGAAACGTCAGGGAAATTGAAAATGAAATTTCTGGGGGAACCCTGCATGGTACTCTCGCTGCCAGAACAAGTAGAAAAAATGCTTTTCCCAAAATGGAATTTGTTTTGAATAATAGGTGACGTTTTCATGTAGTTCTCTACCAAATTTTATTAAAATCTATACAACTGTTGTTGTAGAATAATGATTGCGGAAACTTAATGAGCGCCCCAAGTTTTATAACGGAGGCTTACTAGTTTTATAATTCCCTGATTATGCAAATTGCTCATTTAAATTAGCACTTTTTTTAATAAAGTACAGAGTTGTACAAGTGGCTCGAATATTTGATCTAAAAAATATGACTTGCACATCACATTTCCATTTTTTTTTTTTTTTGATATCTTGGGTGCGCTAAAAGTTCTTTGATTAATTTTAGAGATTAAAATGAGCCTTGTAGGGAATTCAGCCAGGTGTTTGAGATTTTTTCACACCTTGGAAGTACACAGGGTTGGCCCGAACATTATGCGAACCTAGAGGTCGCTAGGTCGCAAAAGATTCTAGAGGCGCATACTAATAAAATATAACGTTTTATGGGTTAAGGAAAGTATTATAAAAAGGCAAATAATTAATTATAAATTAAGATACCATTTGCATATAAATTATTCATGGTAGTTTTTTAAATAGTTTTAGAGATTAAATTGAATAATTAAAAAAAATTATTGCGGTTTAATAACCTACTTTGCACTTCGAGGGCTATCTTTAAATTAAAAACAAATGATTGTTATAGCTTAAATTTTCTTGGTTTTTTCATCAAATTCCGGAAGTGTTCACAGACGAGCATTTGTCAAAAAAAATCATGTTAGTTTCAACATTCTTTTGATTTATTGATGGTATAAGTTTGATTGCTGCCACTTTGGAAAGAAATTAAAATTTCTGGACATGTCTTGGCATTTTTTACCATGAGGCGAATTAGCTCGTAAAATCATCACCTCTTGCAGTATTGCGGGTTCCCCCCGACCTGGAAAACCTGGAAAAGTCAAGGAAGAATGACTTATTTTAAAAAAAGTCAGGAAATTCAGCGTAATAATGTTCCAATCCAAAATTAATGCTTCTATACGTGGTTAGCTTAGGGCTTATTAGCAAACTTTTAAAAACTGAGCAGTTTTAAAAGTTTGCTTCAAAAAAATTGCCAAATTTTCCTCAGTTGCTGAACACAAAAATTTTCAAAACTTTTGACAGTTTCCGAGGACAAATTTGCAAAATTTTAAAAATGTACCGAGCACATATTTACAAAATTTATAACAGTTTCAGAGGACAAATTTGCAAAATTTCCATCAGTTTCTAAGGACAAATTTTAAAAAATGTTCAACGCTTTCCGAGTATAAATTTTCAATTGTTTTCGAGTACATATAACATTTTCAACGGTTTCCGAGGACAAATTTTCATTTCTCGCATTATAAATTTTCAAGATTTTCAACGTTTTTTCTGCACAAATGTGCATACTTCTCAACTGTTTTCGAGGAGAAATTTTCAGCAGATACTGAGGACACATTTGCAAATTCCTAACCTTTTCGGAATACCAATTTCAAAATTTACAACCTTTTCCGAATACAAATCGGGAAAATATTGAAAGTTATCCTGTGTATAGATTTTTCAAAATCGTGGATAACATTGGCATATGTCAATTTTGTCGTGGGTCAGGGAAATTTGTTTAAAAACCTGGAAAAGTGAGCTAAGAAAGTACATGTATAAATGAAATTCCCTGGATTAAAACTTAACTGAAATTATCATTCTTTTTTTAGTGAACAAACCAAAAAAACTGCCCAACGATGGGCAAAAGCCCGCCACGATATCAACATCGGACAACGTCCAGTCGGGGGTCAATATGGATTTCGGCAGCGTGTGCACCACCTTAGAGTGAAAAGTACGTGTAAGTACACATTTCAATTTTGGGCGCGTCAAAACTCCATACTTTCATAATTTTCTAGTAAGCTATATAGGCAGGGACAACTTTTCCTGAAATTGCGCGTGAAATATTGACACGCGATATTTCGCCTATATTTTTCGAGAAATATTTGCAATTTGTTGTCGTCGTTATCTGTTTCCTCACTTCAACCAAGGTGCAATTTTTTTTTTAACCTGGCATTTCCATGGGAAATTGACACGTTACTTGGAACTGCGATTTCTAATCGTATACGTTTATCGGCTTTGCAAATATCCTAAATTGAACTTTTAATCAGAAAACATGGCGGGGATTCCCCCGTCGATTTGAACCAACAAAAAAAAAATAAACACGTAGATAGCAGGTTTGGTGCATAAAATCCTTTGTTTGGAATGCACGTTTGTGGAGATAACAGAACCAGGGACTTGCTTTTTTGACCGTTATGAAGTACAATGTAACTGCTTCGTGGCACTGCTGAAACTCTCTCAAAAGCAGCTCTTATGGGTGCATCAAAATAGTCTTGTTTGAATTTCGCAAGTAGACCCGTAGCCCAGCCGTCCAAGCAAATACCAAGAACTTGCCAGATAAACAAACTGTTAGGGTTTTTCCCCTGTTGGTTTCAATTTGAAGTGCTAATTGTGACGTTGTAAACACGATGATAACCCACAAGTTCAAACTTGAGGCTAGTGTTTTGCTTATGCGAAGTTGATGAGCTCCTTGTATGGTGTGACATTACAAATCAGATTTCACATTTGGCTGTCATCGAAGCATTCGATGCAATTAAATCTGCAACTGCAGATGGGCGAGGAAAAATTACAGGGTTCCACCAGACCTGGAAAACCTTTAATAGCACCATCATGACCAGACTGCTTAAATTGACTTAATTTGTATAATGATCCGAATAAAAGAGAATAGAATAGAAAACCTGGAAAAGTCAGGGAACTTGAAAATGTCTAGAAAAATCAGGTAAGAAACTAAGAATGACTTTTTTTTAAAAAAAAAAAAGTCAGGGAAATTCTACGTTGTCACAATCCAAAATTATTGTTTCCACTTAGTTCAGGCCCCATTTGCAAAATTTAAAAATAAATTCCAGTACAAATTTGAAAAATGTTCACCTATTTTAGAGGAACAATTTTCGATCTATTCAAAAGACAAACTTGCACAATTTTCCACGTTTTCCTAGGACAAATTTCCAAAATTGTCCACAGTTTTGTGGAAAATTTGCAAACTTTTCGTAATATAATTTTGCAAGATTTTCAACCTTTTCCAGCACCAATTTGCACAATTTTCAACTGTTTTCTAGCACATATTTGTACAATTTTCAACAGTGTTTGGGGAGAAATTTGTAAAATTCCTCACCTTTTCAGACTACAAATATGCAAAATTCTCTACAATTCCCGAATACAAATTTGATCGTGCTAATTTTGTAAACTTTATAACAATTTTCCTTTGCTCATTTTAATTTAGAATTTATTTCAAAATTGTCATTGGATATAATGTTTTGCAAAATATTGAATATTGTCCTGTGTCGATTTTAAAAAAAATTGTGGATAACATTAATTGGCATTCAGTATGTCAATTTTGACATTGCCATTGGTAAGGGAAATTTGTTTAAAAAGCTGGAAATGACATGGAAAAGTCAAGGAATTAAGTTGAAAATGAAATTTGTACAAGAACCCTGAATTAGCATTCAGCAGCCACTTAGCAGTTTCAAAAGCCATTAAAGCATGCTTGATGAAATGAAGATTTTTATTGGACCAACCTGTTGGCAGTTTTTCTGTCCTAATTTGCACTAATCATTCGAACAAACCCTGAAGCGTGCGACTTTTATGATGAATAAGGAATGCAAACGAGATGGAATGACCGATGTACGATACATGCATGTAAATAACGAATTTTAACAGAAACTAACTCCCCATAGTTACGTGCGTTTCATGAAAATTTGCTCGTATGGGAGGTGTGGAAACGCACTGGAATTTTTAAAAGTATTAACGCATTTTCGAAAATCATTCCGATAACACATACACTGGGTTTTCCCTTTGCGCAGCCCATATACATGTGGAATTCTACATAAGAAAACGATAAAAAATTACCAGACGCAGTTTGGAAAGTTGCGGTTTTTTTGTCAGAATTTCTGAAACTTTTCATTCCATATATAAGAATGTAAACTGTAATGGAGGCCGTTTAAGCCGTAAATGTAGTCTCGAAATTGCTTGTCTCGTGAGTTTTGTCCAAGTTATCAAAAATAAAATTCTAAAAATAACTTTTGTAAAATTTGGCTTCCAAATTTTGTAACTTTTCCAAATTGTTGTCTTTTAATCTGAAAACTATCTGCAAATCAGTACCCTCAATGGTAAAATTTCTTTACACACTTGAACAAATAGAAAGTTTTCATCAAGTTCAATGATTAAAAAAGTATGACATTTAAACCTCCCCTTGGAACATATTATAAAAAAAAACCTTGGTAAAACTTCACAGTCTTTGCACATGCAATTCTGCAGTTTCGTGAGTTTTGTCCACGTTATCAAAATAAAATTTTAACGCTAAACCTTCGTAAAATTTGACTTTCATGTTTTATAACTATTTTAACTTTTTCAAATTGACCAAATTGTTATTTTAAAAAAAACTATTTGCAAGTCAGTACCCTCAATGGTAAAATTTCTCGAACACACTTGAACACAGAATATTTTCATGAAATTTGAAAAACGTATAAAATTTAAACCTCCCCTGAAATATTTAAAAAAAACTTTGTAAAACTTCACAGTCTTTGCACATGCAATTCTGCAATCTTGTGACCAAAATAAAAATTAATCATTCATGTTATTTTAATACACGTTATCAAAAAAAAAAAATTAAAACTAAACTTTCGTAAAATTTACTTCTACGTTTTGTAACTTTTTTAACTTTTCCAAATTATCTTTTAATATGAAAACTATCTGCAAATCAGTACCCTCAATGGTAAAATTTCTTTATAAAAAAAAACTTGGTAAAACTTGGCAATCTCTGCACATGCAATTTTGGATTATTTACAAGTTTATTACTTTTAAATATAGATGTACCTGTAAACTAGTTTAGAATCTATAAAATAGTTTTGAGCAGAAGAATCGTATTACAGTATATAATGAGGAAAATCAGTATTGAAATGATAACCCTTTCTTGAAACGAAAGTGCGTTGAGGAAGTTTATATTCCTAAACTATTGCTTCCTCGGGGTTTTATTTCCTAATTTTCCTCGTAGCTTTTGAGCTACACACAGGTGTGGAAAATGATATTTGCTGAAGCATATAAACTGAATCTACAAATAGCTCAGAACCGAAAATACACGTTGCCAGGTAATATTTTTATTTGGAAACCCATCTTTTTGACTGTTCGTGACTATGTTCAGTGACTGTTTCGCTTTCTCAAACATGATTAATACTATCTTATGAGCTTCATTAAGTAATACTTTGTTATGTAGGGCGATTTTCTTGTTGTTTTCAATATCATCTTGGTTTCCCCAATTGCCGCTGGCAATTTCTAAAGATGGTAGTAATGTAACAGGCTTGTTGATGACTAATTTGTAGTTGTGGCGCCACCTTTCTGATGCATTAAGCTACGTCCACACACGAGGAAACGGAGAAATTTCTTGTTACTATTTGTTGTCATTTGTTTCTGGGAAGATAAACTTGTTTAAATTATATACATTTAGATTTTTTGAAACAAGACTTACTGTATATAATAATAACTATATAAAATAAACTTATGTAAATTACATAAATTTATGTTTATGAAAACATCAATATAACAGGGTTCATAACAACCCTCAATAACCATCATAATAACAAGGTTCCCCCAGACCTGGAAAAGCTTGAAAAGTCAGGGAAATTCAACATACATGTTGTCACAATCCAAAATTAATGCTTATACATGGTTAGCTCAATGCGCATTTACAAAATTTTCCACAATTTTGAGGGCACATTTGAAAAATTTGCAACATTTTCCGAGGACAAATTAGAAACATTTTCGACATTTTCCGAGCACAAAAAATCTAAACTGTTTTGAAGCACAAATTTGTAACATTTTCAACAGTTTCCATTGCAAGGACAAATTTGCAAAATGTTTAAACTTTTCGTAATACAGTACACATTTGCAATCAGATTTGTAAAATTTTTAAGAGTTTTCGAGAATAAATTTTCAACAGATTCTGAGGACAAATTTGCAAAACTTTTAACATTTTCCGAATAATTTTTTCTTTAAATTTTGAAATAATTTTCATGTTTATTTTGAATAAAAATTCAAAATTGACATCGTAGATAACATGGGCATATGTCAATTTTGTCGTTGGTCGTGGAAATTTGTTTAAAAACCTGGAAAAGTGAGGAAAGCTAAAAAAAAAGAAATTTCTGGAGGGACCCTGTATAAGTCCATCTTCCCAGAAACAAGTGGTAGCAATTAGCAACAAGAAGTTCCTATATGTTTCCTCCATTGTTGTAAATTATCATACTTCTTGGCATAAAAGGAAGCAGGGATAGCCTTTACTTATGATTCAGTGTCAAGGAAATATGATATTATTTTCAAGTAATCAAATTACAAAACTTTCAATATTTCTAAGTTTTCCAAGCAGAATAATCTTGCATAGATTACCTCGCAGAATTACACGCCTTATCTTGCAGAATTTCCTAACGTTTTCTGCGATTTTCCATTATCAATGAGATTTTTTAAGATTGTTCACATACGTGTAATTCCCAAACCATCCCTCATTTTTATACAATACGAGCGTATCATCGCATATGTCATATTTCTCAAGGATTAAAGATTTACTTATCTTTAAAAACGTTCACAAAACTTTCAATATTTCTAAGTTTTGCCAGCACTATTACCATGCATGGATTACCTCGTAAAATTACACACGTTATCTTGCAGAATTTCCTAACGTTTTCTACGATTTCCCATTAAGAGTAAGATTTTTTAGGATTGTTTATATACATATAATTCCCAAACCATCCCATATTTTTATACAATATCATCGCATACTGTATGTCATATTCCCCAGGATTTAAAAAAAAAAATGTTGCCCGAAACATTTCTGCAATTTATTTACTTATCTTAAATGTCCTAGTGTGTCTACAAGTATATATTTCGCCCCATTCCAGAATGTCCCCCTTTTCATATTTAAGTTCAAAGACTACCCAAACAACTTTCTCAAATTCAAATGCATTTGAGAAAATAAATGTTTGGACAATCATGCAAAATCAACTCCATCCCAAAATCTGTTCTCAGAAGGAAGAATCCATTTGCAGAATATAAAATAGCTACAAAACTCAGCTGCACCTCTCCAAGGATAGCACTATTTTTTTTATAATGAAAACAAATAATAAAATATGTAAATGCATTCCTAAGCTAAGTAAATTGCTTTGCGGTGCATGTTTCAAAATGCAGTACGTGAAACTATCATTTCATAATTCGTCAATAGACTAGTTGACACTCCTCTCCATTTTGGAATAACGTCTGCCCCTCCTTAGGGAAATTCCTTACTGGAAAAACGTAGAGACGCCAGTGCATTTTAAATCGGTTGTGCCAATTTCATATCAAAAATTAATTGAATTTTAAGTGGTTTTTAGGCAGGGGAAATTCGAGCAATTTCCTGTTGCGCCATTAAATTGATGCCTGCTGAAATTAAAGTTTAGTACCGTGTTTTTCCAAAATGTTGGGAATTCCTTTTATTTTATACATCCATTTGTGAAACGATTCTGAGACTCATTTGGCCAGTGTCCAGCCATTGTCTAAAATAAAACGTGGTGTCAACCTTTATCAGGGTACCCCCCAGACCTGGAAAAGTCAGGAAAATTCAACGTATTGATGTTGGTCCCAATCCAAAATTGATGCTTTTACGTGCTTTTAAAAACTGGACATTTTTAAAAGTTTGCTTAAATAAATTGCCAAATTTTCCACAGTTGCTTAACACAAATTTACAAAATTTAAAACAGTTTCAGAGGACAAATTTGCATAATTTCCAGCAGTTTCTGAGAACCAATTTACAAAATTTTCAATGTTTTCCGAGTATTAATTTTCAACAGTTTCCGAGGAATTTTTTTTTCAAAATTTTCAACGTTCTGAGGACAAATTTGCAAAATTGTCTACCTTTAAAAGTACAAATTTGCAAGACTTTCGCATTTTTGGAATATAAATTGGTAACATTTTTAGACAATATTTAGATATTGTAAAAATATTGAAATTTGTCCTTGTAGATTTTGCAAAATCGTGTCAATATTTTTTTGTCGTTGGTCAGGGAAATTTATTTTGTAACTTGGAAAAGTCAGGGAAGTAACGGAAGTTGAAAATAAAATTTCTGGAGGAAACCTGT
Organism: Ommatoiulus sabulosus; assembly: GCA_034697705.1. NCBI lineage: Eukaryota > Metazoa > Arthropoda > Diplopoda > Julida > Julidae > Ommatoiulus > Ommatoiulus sabulosus. Next base: position 22,746 of record JAQGAO010000171.1, on the reverse strand, counting down.
TTATTGAATTGCCTTGAAGGGAATGTTGTAATATTTGAAATTGACGTCATAAATGGACAATTTCAAACAAATTAAAGGAATTTTTCTATAATTTTTTTATGAACGATACTTTGGATTAAACTTCTAAGCACGACTAGCATAACTAAAATTTCAATTATAAATAAATAAATGATTATAACTTGCTCATTTTTCTCTGTATTTCACGTGTTTTTAATTACTGATTAGGCCTGCCATAAAAAGTACCCAAATATTAGTAAAAAATGTTGCGTTTTTCTTCGTAGCTTACGCTTCTCGTCTCCCAAGTTTTGAAATCATCTCGTCTGCAAACTGAAGTTTATGATTCACTCCCTAGTTTTCTCAACTTTATCAATTGGGCTTGTATGATAATATTTTCTAAGTAAGGACGTGAACAATTGCAGTTGGATTTTCCACATTTTTATGCTCCTTGACTAAAGAAAAACCATACAAGAAAAAAACTTCATCAAAACTTCTGAATAAATTTGATTCCGGTTTATACCTGCATACTACTATGACATCATCGCTAACATGCATGCATTGCCAAATTTGGTCATTAATGTAATACAGTACTTTTGTTTAGTGATTCGAAATACACTTAATTTAATCGTTAATTTGTTTTCTTTTTGAATTTCAACAGATTCGGAAAATCCATCACTGATTATTATTTTTCCCACTTATGAAATCTGTCTTTTCTAAGAAGGAAGTATTTAACTTTCTATACGTGTCTTTATTTCTCTCTATCTGCTGTAACTGCATGTATTTTTACAAATTATACAAAATAATGGTTAGATTATATATCGTGTTTTTGATTGAGAACACCACAAATTTTAATTGCCGAACAGAATATCTGAAATCATGATGGCCACGAAATAATACCAACTGATTTAGCTATTTCTACAAGTTTTGTTAATTTACACTAGAAGCATCATTTTGTTTTTAAAGATGATACATCTTGTTTTCATCTTATTTCTTAAGCTAAGTCTACACTGGAGGAACATAGAGGAAATTTTTGTTTTTAACCGTTGTCAACTATTTGCATGAATTGTTTTACATAATATTTTTACTTAAATTGTTTACATAAATTGTTACCTACATTGTTTACATATTTTTATGTTTCCAGAAACAACTGGCAACCAATTAGCAACAGAATGTTTCTCTGTGTTTACTCCACTGTGGACCTTCTGTCCACATTAAAATTCTTCCTTCTGTTAATTGCTAATTGGTTGCTAGTTGTTTCTGTAAATAATGTACAGTATGTACTCAAATTATGTAAAACATTCTGTGAAAAAATTTATGTAATCTACTGGCAGCAATTAGCAACAAAAAGTACCTCTGTTTCCTACAGTGTGGAAACGGCTTTAGGTTGGCCCGGCTTTAAGACGTTTTTGTATGCAGTGTGGAAGTTGGAATGTGGAATTTAAAATGTGGAAGAATAGCAAAAATGAAATTTGTAGAGAAAATAGTTTGCATAAAACTAAACTTTGCAAGAACACTAGTTTTAAAAATGAAAAATTGACATCTATTTGCAAATTCGTCCTCATACAAATGGGTAAACAAATAGATGTCATTCAGGGAACAGAATTAATGAAATATCGATCATATTGTTTTAAATGTTTGTAGAATGTATTGAGTCAGGCGAACTTCACAGAGTTCGGTTAGTGCAGCGTATTTTCGTCAACCGGATGCTTAAATTAAAACAGCATCCGCTTCCGCCACTAACTGTAGGTGGCGCTGCAAGAATTCAGACTACATGAATTGAGTGCACGGTTTCTCCAGTTTCAAAAGTGAGTAATATTCCATAGAATGGTTACGAGATCACGAAACTGGTGCAAGTGATTCGCTCATGAACCATTGAGCATGTGTCACTCTGCATACAGCTACTTCACATCGCATGGAATTGCGCGAATATCCCCCGCTTGCCACATTTACCAAATCTGCCCCTAGGTGGAGGGTGGCCTATGGCGGGTAATGATATTGGAGACGAATTTCACGAGCTCTTCAATCGTTTTTTTTTTTAATTTCATATTTCTCTGCGATTGTTGCATTGAAGGATGAAATCAAGACTCATGTGACCGGTGATTCTATTCTTGGCAATCCTCGTGAGTTGCACGTAATCGGTTATCAGATATAGGATCCAGGCACGGGATCATATCGCCATCAGATACAAATTGAGCACTTTTGATCCTTGTCCCCACTTGACTAGATAAATGAAGCAGCTGACTTCCCGCTCTGCTTACAATCAATCAGCTGGTGATTTTAATGAATGTAATAGTGGGGAATTTTCAGCTTGGAATATCCATGGAATTTGTACTTCTCATTGATGGCAATTGTTCTGGAAATGCTATTTTTGACATTGTGAATGGCGGATTCTGGCATTCCCAACGAGCTATATACAGTATACATGTAGCACGAGATAACGACCAATAGAAAAGAAAGAGTGTGGGGTATCATCGATATGAAGCTATATGTCATATTTCAGAAACTCCTTACAAAAGTCGTTGAGGAATGAGGATGTTGGTCTGATATATGTTCGTATTCCCTTTAGCCACGTTTTGGGGTATTTATCATAAAGTTTGGAACATTATTTCGTTCACAAATTGCCAGTACAATCACTATATGCATTATTTTCAGCTACAGGATAACCTCGTTAAGACGAATCTCAAGGGACGTCAAAATTTGTTCATATACTGTATTATCAGAAGTCCAACAAATATGACTTCAACAATATAGAACTACGTACTGTAGTTTCATCGAAGTTTTGATGAAATTCTGCCCCACGTAAATGAATGGGATGGTGCTTCAATGTGCATGTTCGTTGCATATACAGTAACTCTAATTCTTGGAAACGTACTCGAATTAATATTCATTTTTTTGTTATCTAAAAATTTGTAATATCCGAATTCCGATTCATTTTATACGAAGAAATTAACAATATTCGTCCATATCCTAATAGACGGTGCTGGAAATGAATTCGTACTATCAGAAATTCGTTTGAAGCGAATTCTTTCCACTGTAAAAATCTGCCCTGCCTATTTACGAACCCTTTTGTTATGTCTTCAACATCCGGTAAACAGTCTACAATATCCGACAAATTAGTCTATCCAGTATATAAATTAAGCAGTTGATTTTGAACTCTGACCACTGAATCAATTTTCGTCCATGAAAAAAGTGTGACACAATGATGCAATCGACCATGAAGTGCGATGAAAAAGACTAGAGAATGAATGACTTGTTACGTTAACATGGCAGGAAGTGCGTATATATATAATCACCTTTTGATTTAAAATGTAAAAGCTCATAATCCAGTGCTGGTGACGTCGTCGTCATTCCTATATTCGTACATTGCAAACCTTTCAAAAGTTCAACCAAAGCTGAGCTGAGCTGGTTTTTCATCCTGTAAGCCCACTATATATACCCGTACATTGTTCCTATAACGGAATTAACCAGAACGACCGTCGATGAGTGATGACGATAGTTATCTTCCGGATTAGGGTGTTTTAAAACGTGTTGTGTCATTCTGCGTTGGAATTACATTCCCTGGTTGGTAATAAAGCAACTTAAACCGAGTTAAGCGTTCGCTGATTGCTGAATTAAACAAAACGCCACCCAGCGTGGGAGTTTAGGAACGTTTGATATCGATTGCTCAAGTTACCGAAGAGTACTCATGCAGTTTTCAATGTAGAAACAAATGTCTTTTCAGCAGAAATCGATAAAAGGGTTGAAATTTAGGAATGAATTTTTGCTTATAGTTTGAAGTTTGAGTTTGCTTAGAACAACGGCTATCAAACATGATTTGTAAACACTTAGAGCTAAAGATTCAGAAAGGATTCCTTCCATTTTGCGAATGTCTTGATGAATTTTTTTTTAGATTTTATAGTGCAATGTACATGTATAAAACAAAATTCCAAAAATACCAAGTTTTCGATGCTCGTTGCGACATTGACCATTGATTTTTTTTCTATAATTTGCTGTCTACGAATGGCAAAGACATTAACCCATAGGGTTTTTATAACCCTATAGTTGTCAATTTTTTAGATATTTCTGTGTTTTTACAGATGTAAAAATGTAGAGAATGTGTCTGTGAGATGACTATCATGAGTAACTTAGCTGCAGACATTCCACTTTAAGCTCTTGAGAGAATGACTATGACAATGATAACCAAAGCCTTGTTATAAAAATATATCCACTTCTATTGTCCACTTTTTAGATAATTCTGTGTATTTATAGATGTAGAGCAGGGTTTCTTAACCTGGGGTCCATGGATTAGGTACTGGGGGTCCACGGAAATGTTAAAAATAATAATAATAAATATTAATATAATAAACCTGCCCTACACTTAAAATTGTAAGGGGTCCGTCAGATTGTTTAAATATTGCAAGTGGTCCATTATGATGAAAAGGTTAAGAAACCCTGATGTAGAGAATGTGCCTGAGAGATGACGTAACTTAAGTAACTTAGCTTCTGTAACTTTATAAGCTCTTGAAAGAATTTCTATGAAAATGAAATCAAAGGCTTATGAAAATGAAATCCACCCCTATTGTCCAAGTTTTAGATATTTCTGATTATTTATAGATGTCGAGAATGTGTTTGAGAGATATGACAAAACTTAGGTAACTATAACTTCTGGAACTTTCCACTAAGCTCTTGAAAGAATTTCTATGTCAATGGAAACCAAAGCCTTGATATAAAAATATTGTTTTGGCACGAACCATAATTTGAGTAAAAACATACGTTTGATTATTCAGTAGTAGTGGGTCCAATGGATCCTATACAGAGTTGCATAAGAGCCAGTATCACGTGACATCTGCTATTCAAGATGTACAATGGGATAGACCGGGTTTGAATCATTTATCTGTTGTTTCTTTTAATTTAAGTAATCTATTGGGAGGAGAATTTAATGAATTTTAATCACTTAAGGTTGCAACGAACCTTGACACAAAGAACGGAAATGTGACAATATCACGCAGTCCTCATTTCTTCAAGTTTGCCTCTATGTTTATCGTTAATTCGTGACACTTTCAAGTGGCTCAATGGTCTTTATATCTCTGAAATAAAATGAAGGAAATTGGTAAATTTGTGATGGAAAAGTTACATTCTAGCTTTAACCAATCGTTATCAATGTCGACAAAAAAGCAAGTTATTGGGCTTTATTTGATCATTATGGAAGGAAATATTATTTAATTAACATTATTCTATTTTTTTAAAACATGAAAAAATGGCGTCGTTTGAATTTTCGTTCTATTTTACGTTATTGCCATGCATGCATTTCTATTTTAAATTTGAAAACGCAAGAATTTAAAATGTTATAAAAAGAACGTGATGTTTGCAGTCTTTTAGATTAATCGTACTTCAAAGGATAACATAATAGTTTTAACTAATGATTTTTTTGCAGTTCTTTGAAACGAAATGTTCAAAATTGTTTGCATTGTGGCTTAATTAGCATCGTATTAATAACCCTAGAAAACATTTTGTTTTATTTACTTGGGAATGACTTTTTACCGTAAAATAAAAAAAATGGCGTTTTTTCTCTTAAAATAAAAGTATTTTCTAAAATTGGTAGGTTATTTACTATAAATAAATGTGATAAAATTTTATTTATTAGATTAATTATTAACTTTTTAATTTTAATTATTAACATAATTCTGACATACCTAATACATTTATTGAAAACAACATTTAGCAATATTGTTCATTATCTATCAATCCTTTCATCATTCTTTCCACTAGCGTAAACTTTTCTCTGATTACATCTGAGAAAACAAAACAAAAAATTAAATATTCATTTAAATCCCTGTAAATACAGGTTATGTCGAAATTATTTCAACTGTCAATTACTTATCCAATAGTGTATTTTCTTAGTTTTTTTATTACTGGTAGAGAGTTTAACACCGCCTTTAGGGGTCCTCTAAATATTAATTAATAATGTCATCAACTCTAATGACAATACCTCTAAAAATGTTGCATTGTCACGCTTTCAATACTTTCCAACCTTACACGATCAATAAAATTTCATCATTACCGTCCATCATTCCAGATTTCATCACTCTATGAGATGTCACTCTAAGAAGGTTATGTCAAAATTATGTTAACACTTACTATTAACATAATATTTTTTCGTTTTCTGAACGTGCCGGATCTGCTTAAGAAATAACGATTAACACATTATTATTTTTTAGAAATTAATGTTTCTAACATTAATATTTTTTTCCGTTTTCTGAACGTGTATAGGGTCTGCTTAAGAAAACCTGATTAACACATCATTATTTTTTTTTAATTAATATTTCTAACATTAATATATTTTTTTCCGTTTCCTGAACGTGTAAGGTCTGCTTAAGAAAAAACAATTTTCATTATTTTTTTAAAATTATTATATTTCTAACATTAATATTTTTTCGTTTTCTAAACGTATAGGGTCAGTTTAAAAAAAAACAATTAACACATCATTATTTTTAGAAATTATAAGCTAAAAGAATATTAATTAACTGGTTCATACGTATAAATTCGGTCCTCGTGCCAATTTCTGATATTCCGGATTTAGGTTATGAAATTTGGGTTGAAATCTAGGGTTTTCCAGTTTTACGATTATTCGGGTTAACAGTTTCGTTGAGCAACATATCGTGTGTTCAGAACGCTGATAAAACAGTTTTAGCACATGCCAATTTGAAAAAGAAAAAAAAAAGTAAAGGTCAAACGTGGAATATTTAAGTGATTTTGACGGAAAAAAGTTGGAAGAGTTCTCGAAATTCCGCGCATCAGCCCAGACGAAAAGTTAAGTCAGGACCTACATGTACTGGGTTTCGCACGATTCTCCACCTACTCAAGTCTAGTTTCTCACCCGTGACAAATAAGAAAACGAGTTCAATAACACGATTGTTGATGTTGAACGTTGCAAAGCCGGATTCTTTCACATAATTTAGCGCAAATTTTGCGGCAGTCCATTGCTTTTTCCCTCAATGAAATCCAGCAGCTTTGGTATTTCCCTCGCAAATATTGCGTCCATCATTAAAAACCCTGAAGCAGATAACAATATCGCAATTAACCTTCGTGGAAATTGAGGAGGAAATTATATTGAGGACAAGCCAAAGTGTTTTCCATCGCTGCATGGCTGTTGTTTTTTTTTTGTTTTTTTTTTTTTTTGCAGCACCCGTACTGCGAAGGTTTCTGAAACTTCATTGTTTTTTGCCAAAAACAACCATAACCCTCGCAAGTTTCTGCCTGTTTTTTCAATCTTGACCACTTGAATTTTTAGTTTTGCAATGTTTGTAAACAACTCTCGGGCTCGCATGGCTGCAATCACGACTCCAGTCATTTTCTTGCGAATGTTATGAGGCCGTTTCCGCTAGACGAAAATTACGAAAGTTAAGCGCTGGTTCTATTTCAATGACGATTGCTATCAACTTAATTGCTCCTAAAACTACTAATCAGAGCTGGTACGTGTGCATACTATATGTACTCGTATTTTTCATTATCTGAGGTACGACTTTGCCAGATCGACTTTCGTTTTCCTGTTTTGTTCCGAGCGAGTGAGCTGCGCCAGGGTTGGAACTTCAACTTGTTAAAATATTAATTATTGTAATGGCAGGATTTCATGAGCATCTCAAAAACTTACTGCTGGGAGACTCGCCTGATATGTCTCATGGAAAAGAAACTCGAAATTAATAAATAATTGGTCTCATATGTGTCTCACAAGTCTGATCAATAAAAAAAGCCCCATTAAGTTATTAAGAAACTCATTAATAATGGGTCTTATACTGTATATACTGTGTCTTATAGTGGAAATATCCATTAATAATGGGTCTCATATGTGTCTAACAAGTCTGATCTGTGTCTCATAGTGGAAAACCCAATAATAATGGGTCTCATGTGTTTCAAAAGTCTGCTCTGTGTCTCACAGAAAAGAAACTCATCAATAATGGGTTTTATATAATGTACATGTATGTGGCTTACAAGTTTGATCTGTGTCTCATAGTGAAAAAACCCATTAATAATGGGTCTCGATCATCTATAGTTCTCATCTGTGCCTCATAGAGAAAAAGTCCCTTAAATTATTAAGGGACTTTTTGTATGTATGTCTCATATACTTTGGATATGGGATCTCATCAAAACCCATCACTTGTCTCATACGGACTTAAATGGGTTTCATTGGATTTTCGTATGAGACCGTATGGGAATTAGCACTATAGGTAAAACAAGAAAGTTGCGAAGTTTTCACGGGTTCCCAAATGGAAAATTCCAGTGATAGGGGATGGGGCCATGGATTGTTTCCCTAAAAAAACTAAATTACCAAATGGAAAAATCCTGTGAAAGATGCCATCAGGCGTTGAAAAGTCTCCCATAACCACGAGTTTTTATGTTTTTTGGCCCCGAGATAGTTGCGAAAATTCCGCATCATTACTTATCTTTGATCGCATCTTTTTGAAAGGATTTTTATTCCAAAATGCGGCTCGACAACTTGTTCAGTGAAGTCGAAATGCTTTGGGTGTGGTGAAAAATCACTGCAAAAGCCAAAAACTCGCCGTTTAGGACCATCCACACTGGAGGAAACATAGAGGATCTCCAGCATCTCCTTGTTGATAATTGTTGCCACTTGTTTACGGAAACATAACCATGAGCTCCTAAGCTATACGTCCACATTGGAGGAAACATAGAGGAACTTTCTGAAGCTACTTTTTGCCAGTTGTTTCTGGAAACATTAATTTATGTAAATAATTTAGGTACAAAATTATGTACTCAATATATGGAATAAAATTATGTAAAAGAACATATATGGAAACAAGTGGCAGCAATTAGCAATAAAACATACCTCTTATATGTTCCTCCAAAAATTCCTTCAATGTGAACTTATAGCTTAACATTCATGTATGTGATTTGCAAATGTTAATGTTTCCAGAAACAATTAAGTGGCAAGAATTAGCAAAAGAAGTTCCTCCATATGTTTCCATCAGGATAGACGTGGACTTTGAAATTTTGTGAACTATGAAAACTTTGTAATTTTCAAGAGTTACAAATGATAATTACAAAATTTTGCTATTATTATTACAAAGTAATGCTGGCAATGTCAACAGCAACTGATAATACTAGCTTTGAAACTGTTTTTCTCTGATCTAGCTTGGTGGATCGCGAAAGTTTGCCGTTCTAAAATTTGGTTCGGGGTTCTAAAATACCTTCGGTATTATCGTTTGAATAATTTCTAAAATCCCCCATTTATTTTAAATGTATGAACGGATGAAATTTAAACTTTCATAAACGTAAGAGACCGAAGGTAGATGAATCATATACTACAAGAGGAAAATAGATCTTGGGTGATTCTTGGGCGATTACATCAACGTTTATTTTAAGAATAGTTTCCATACGAATTTTCTAGCTGCCACAGCGGTGACGTCACGACTTATCTAAATTTCCCATCTTTGTCATGTTACATCCAACTCGTTACAGACTCTTGAGTCATATGTTACATCCGCATGGATGACCGAACACGTTCGCCCCTGGATGCTGACGTCACTATATCCATATGTGTACGAAACGATGACCCAAACTTCCCAAAGATAACTAAAATAGAGCCTGACAATGAAATTGGGATCCTTGGAGGAAATGTCAGGTCAACTTTGGCAACACTGTGCTCTGGGATTTATAAGTGTTCCTTCCTCATCCTATACATGTAGTCTTTGAAAAGTGTTCTTGGCAAACTTTCCTAAAACGTTATTGCTAACTGGCCTATCTGAAGAAAATAATGATTAAATATCGTATAACATAATACTATACAGTGAAAGCCGCTTAATTCGATCACGATGGTCCCAGAGATTATGACCGAAATAGGCGATAAATGTCAAAAAACACGCTAAAATTGACCTTATCCAAATAATTTGCTCTATGTTTTAAAAAGTCACAAAATTTAATTGTATATAGATACGTATCTACAATACAATATGCATTTAAATATTTTTTAAATTATATTTTTTTAGTTGGAAGTGGTGTTTGATGTTGCCAGCTGTTTGCCGGGCTTGTATAAAAGCTGCTCAAACTTGCTTCGCGAGTTTGCGTTACGTAGATATGTGGAAATATGATTGAATTATACGATGAGATGACGTACGTACGGATTAAGCGACTTTTTTTTCATTAAGGGCAACATAGGAAAAAATCCGTTCAGAATGTTTCGATCGAATAAAATGGTTTTAATTAAGCGTGACCGAATTAACAGGCTTTCACTAGTCGTACTTACACATTTTTTTGTTTTAAAAATGTTGTGACATTTCCTGCGATTGCGTCAGGTATAAAACGCAGGGTTTTTCTGTGGTAAAGTCAAGTTTGATGTTGAGGCACACGAAATGTTTCCCGAACTTTTATGGGACAATTTTGAAAAGCCCAATTTCCCCATTATACGTGCTTTTAATCTAAATTTTTAAAAGATATAGTTAGTTGTTATTCTGTATCTCGTAGTTTTCCTGTGTGGTAACATAAAATTAAGTTGTAATTAGCTTTAATGCTGCGGGGGTGGCTACCTATAGGCAATTTAGTAGCTCGTAAAAATGTCTGTAAAATATCTGAGAAAGTTTTAATTATACATGTATGATTCACAGTTCTTTGGTCCCTGAAATATACTTTGAAGTGTGCCTTGCAGCTAGCTCCGCCATTAATCTGCTTTTACTTCTAAGTTCTAAAACAACAACTAGTCGTTTATTTTTATAGTCTGGTTTTCCTATGCGGTAACAGCTCATTTAGTTATAATTAGTTTATTGGTGAGGGGGTGGACAATTATAGTCACAAAACCCCCCAAAAAAATGTAATTGTAATTTGACAGGGTTTTAATTACACGTGAGCATGTGATTCATACTAGTATACAGTAGTTCATGTTTTTGGAAATTTTATTGTTGCATTTCAATGACTTGATAAGTTTCGGTCGTTATTTTGCATCTACACTATTGATTTTTATTGCCCATTTACAAAGTTATTAAAACTGTATAAACGATTGCATTATGGGCGTGATTATCCCAATACCAAATTCTGACGTCAAATGAACTATATTTGCCTGCATGTATTTGTTGTTTAAATGATAAAAAACGAGTTATTTCATCATTCATTCGTTTTAAAACGAGTTCGAAAAAACTGTGTGTTTTCCCTAAAAGCTTCCTGCAAGGAAAAGCTTTGTTACTAAATTCCGTTAAATATCTATAGTAAGTGCCTAAGCATGTTTTAGACACTTAAAATGCATTTCTCATCATTTTTAAATGGAATTTTTATCTGGTGAATAATGCCGTTTATAACCAGGCCTATAGAAAATAAATGCTTTAAACTGCCTTTTAAAAATGAGCTTTTAGCAACGCGCTTACTTTATGTTTTTGCAATTTAACATATTTTAGTGTTGAATTCCGTTTTTGAAATACTTTCATAATGGTTGTCGCTATTTAAGTTAGTTTTTATTGATGTTGTTGTTAATATTATGCAGCCACGTTTAAGATTGTAAAATTTAAAGTTAATAATTTCATTTGATATCACGACAGGTAATTCATTAATTTACATACGAATAACATGTGTGTGGGGTCAACATTTTTTCGACAAATGTTAGACACGAACTATGCATGCAAGAGACGTGCTTCTTTTCTATGGTTTCTCATGCATGGACGATGAAAATCAGTTCTATATAAATAGAAGCTATTTTATGTTTTTAACTCTCATAAACTTCCGAATTGTTCTTTTTCTGAAAACGATATTCTAAATACTGAAATTTCATTTTTTTTCGACAAATCCAACCCCCAAAAATTGAACAATTTTGTAATCTTGTTCCAAATTTTTGGACAAATTTTAGACACGAACTGTGCAAGCAAGAAACCGGCTTCTGTTCCATAGTTTTTGCATGGGCAAAATGAAAATCAGTTCTAAATAGCTTCTATTCTAAATTTCTACTTTCATAAACTTAGGAATCGTTTTTTTTCTAAAAACTATATGCATTGTACCTTCCAAATTCTACAATTATTTAATTTTTTTTTCGGCGAAATTAAACCAACCTCTAAAAATTGAACCATTTTTTAGTTTTGTTTAACTTGATAATGTTTTGTATGTTTCCGCAAAGCATGATATTAGAAGAGAACCTCACAAACTTAAAAAATAGGTTTTTCTATTGATATACACGTACATATAAACGTGATATACACATACTGTATAATGTATACATGTGTAAACCTTGTCTATTGTGGACACCTAATTATTTCAAAGTCTGAAGAAGTATCCTGTTTTCGTGGTGAGATGAAAATGAGTATGTGTTGCTCAAAAAATATTCTGAACTATTACAATTTTGTTTTCTGAAACAAGTTTTCCAGTTTCTACTGCAGAGATTGATGCTTTAGCGAAATTAACAATTTTGTCATACTAGCAATATGCTTTATACTCGGTGACATTGTATCGAAAAGTGTATCCATTAACACTTAAGTTATGGAAATGGGTCATGCCATATAGTCGTAAATTCGTGTATAAATCACACACATAATTTGCACTCATTTTGATGTCCTTAACATGCTTACTTCAGTTGCATCTATTTCACGCCAAGACCTGTTTACCTATTTCACATTTGTACGACATCCCATAAGAGTTATGCGACAGTTTTAACACAGATTTTTAGGTCATTGTGCAATGAGCGAATATGCAAATCACTGTTTTTGTTGTGTTTTTCCAATAGTACTACCATTTTAGGCAATGAAATAATTTCCCCTCCGCCCCCCCTCCTTTAAGAGATGTTATTCCTGTTGCGAATGTAAATTGCAGGAACTGACTAAAATATCTTGGAAAAGTTTGTAGTTTTTAGCAATTTCTCGTCATGGCAATAGCGGCTTTCGCTTTTATTAAAAATTGACTATGTCAAAAATGTCTGCAAATATTTATGGACAGCTCCTATAACAGCATTTGCGCAATTTATTTTCCTTAATTGACTTCCTAGAATGAAAATTACTAATATGACAGCAGCCATAGCTGATTTTGTCGTTGATTTTGCCAGCTCATGTCCAGAAAACCAGAGGATTTCCTTGTCAGATGTTGTCTTTCTATGTGACACATAGACACTTGCTGCTTGTATGTATCTCACAATCCTGAAAAGTTTATTATGTTGAAAATAACGTCATTTTAAATGTGGAAGTTTTTTAGTGTTTTAGGGTACATGGTGATTGTTGAATTTTCCAGAACTTGACAATTTTCACTTCAAAAATTCATAATTTATGCAACTTGTACAAGAATGTTTCATTTTTTCCCACAAATTGGTCCGATTTCTTTCAACTGTTTCAATAGTACTAGTTTTCATAATTCAGTTTTATTATAAAAATACATTTGTACCTTCGATATTTGTAACAAATAATACAAATATCTCCATTTTAAATCCTAATGTTCATATTAACAGATTTTGATTCTTCGATATTTGTAAAAAATAATACACACGCCTCCATTTTAAATCGTAATGTTCATTTTAACAGATTTTGATTCTTAGATGGCGTGTTTTAACAGGGTTCCCCTAGACCTGGAAAACTTGGGAAAGTTATGGAACTAGAAAAAAAACTGGAAAAGTCAGGGAACTTACACTTAAATTGTTTAAGTTGTCACAATCTATGTGGTTACTTCAGAGCGTATTTGCAAACTTTTAAAACATTTTCAGTACAAAATTTCAGCAGTTTCCAAGAACAAATTTTCAACCCTTTCAACATTTTCCGAATACAAATTTCCAAAAAATTCCACGCTAATTTCCCAAAATTTTCCTGTTTACGTTAATTTTTAATATATTTCAGAATTGACATAAGAATATTTTACAAAAATTGGCATATGTCAATTTTGTCGCTATAGCTGGTCAGGGGAATTTGTTTAAGAACCTGGTAAAGTCAGGGAATTTGAATATGAATTATCGGCATGAGGGACCCTGTTTAAAATTCCTGTGATTTATTTTTCGTTTAAAATTTATGAATGTATAAAAATGTATGAATGTAAAATTTACATTTCCTAGTTATTTACCTTCGTTATCTACAGGCAAACATTGTTATTGGAAATATTTGATGTTATACCTAAAACTATCACGAAAACTTCTCAAAGACATATCGGATCCCTGATGGACCCTCTGAACCAAGAAACGTAAACAATTTTTTTTTCACCTTAAAATGCACTTCAGATAAAACATTTCCACTTTCTAAACTTCATTCATTGCAGTTAAAGGGCTTATCTCTGTCTTGGCACTTGAACATTGGGATTTCGTGCCAGGGCGGCTATTGACTTGGGCCACATTTTTCCACTCAGCTGCGCGCTAATCTACTGGAACTTCCAAACTGCTGGACAGAAGAGCCGCCCATTTGAAAATCAAAACAGAGGAACAACCCCGATACAATCAGTGCACATTTGTCATCATAAACATTGTATTTGATTCATAGTCCACATGGCTTCATTAATTGCTGAGCCAACAACCCCGCACCACGGAGTGTCCATCGCACGCGGAACCTGCTTTTTCTGGGGTCCCTGCAAATCTGCATTCGAAATTTCGGAGGTCCCCAACCTTGCTCTTGAAATTGGTGGCCATCAATAATTGCAGGCCACTGAGGCCAGGGGTACGTGCCGCGCGTCACGTACGCGACGCACCGTTCTGAATTACCAATGATGCTCTGGTAGGCTGCAGGGCTGCAATTTCATGCACTCACTCTCTCCAGAATCTCCCAAGATCCTAATCCTGATTTCGTGTTGTTTTTTTCCCCCCTCTTGAACGATACGATTCCTGGGGCGAGGAACACGCTTCTGCCAACTATCTGATTTCGGCCATCGTAAATTGTTAATAAGACTGATGCGACACCTTTTAAGCTTTTGTTTGTCTGAGCTGAGGGCGATCTCCTGGTCAGATTCTCGAAACGAGCCAATCTGGTTTCCCGAAACTTTTCGGTTCGGAATAAGGATCGTAAGGGTTATCGACCGATTGTCCACTCTCCAAGTTTCTTTACCCTGAGACGTGAACTTTAGGAGTGCAGCCCCGCGATGGTAAACAAGAGGTTACAAGATGGTAAATTGAGGAATTTTTCAAAGTGGCGTGAGCCATTCTTTAGTGAAAAAGTTATACATGTATGTCCAGAGATGGGCATTTGTTAGTCGATTGATCAATTAAGACTAACGACTATTCATTCATTTATTTGTCATGACTATAAGACAAATTTGATTAGTCATTAATCATGACTATAGCGATTGTATTACTAGTATTTAAGTTAGTCATTAGTCATGGCTCTTCCGATTGATGATTGATTAGTCGTAATCTACGCTAATTAGACTAATATTCGTTAGTCATTAGTCGTATATTCAACGACTAACTGTCTAACTTCGTATCTCCGTATGGAACTGGGAAACTATCCAAGCAATTTTCAACAATTGTAGAATTTTTTCTTAAATTTTGCTAATTTTCGACAATTTTGTTAATATTCGAAAATATTACAAACTTTTCACAATTTGGCAGTTGTCGAAAAATCTTCCTAACCGTGGAAAATTTGCCATACTGTCGAAAAATTCCCCAATTGGTCGAGAAATTCGCCAAATTGTCGAAAATTTCCCCTCCTTAAATTGTCGAAAATTCGAAAAATTATCTGAAAATTCGCACAAATTGTTGGAAATTTACTATATTGTCGACAAATCTGTCAAACTGTCGAAAATTCAAAACAATAGAGCCTTTCTCCGAGGGTATTTTGTCATCAATTGTCAAAAATTTATTCGGCTATTACTTTATTCTAATCCAGCGATTAATGATGCAATAAGATTGACGATTAACGACTAAATGAGTCATTTTAATTTAAGATTGATTATTTTAGTCGTCAATTTTAGCCATGATTGAAAATTTATTTGACTAATGCCCAACACTGATGCACGTGTATATGGCCATGCATATCATGTATGGGCTGTACTAAAACTTGGACATGTATGCCCATCAGCTGAGGCCCATACATGGAGCAATGCAAGGTTATATATTATAGCAGTATGTCCAATTTTTGGTTTGACCGTTTGGCCATATATCACATATTTTTCATACGGGTTTGGACTGTTTAAAGTACGAGTATGACGTCAACGAGGTGGCGCTTGGGAGAATTTACCAAGGTCGAGTAAACTTGGTCACTGCACAGCCTGCATGATAAATAAGCAAAATGGCCAATGTAGCAGTTTTGTGCGTTACCCAAATTAAAATTTGAAAATAAATGCAATTGCGATGTACATGTATTTTCAAATTTAGGCTTGCTGCAAAATGAATTTTAACCTTGGAACACCCAAGAGATTTTTCAAACTTTGATAACCAACATGGGTCTGAACAGACCCGAATTTGTAAAACATGCTAAAATTAGGACAATGGACAATTTTGTATTATTACCTTTAGAATATAGTGAAGTAAAGTAAAAATGACTATTATATTTTTGAAACATTTTAATTTTTATCGAAAATCAAAAGGGGCATGGAACACCAAGATGGGTCTTCAGAGACCCCCAATATTGCAAACTTTAAGATTCGCTGTTAGACCCCAAGTTTTCACATTTCTGACGACTAATTTTTGCATTTCTTTTGGAAGTTCATCGCAAGTAAGTTTCATACATATTTTGCATCTTTGTTGCGCTTTTCTGTCCATTGTTGAATTTGTTGTCTTGCAATGAAATTATGTTTTACAAGCTTTAGCAAAATCCTGAAGTAACACAATTTAATGCCAGATTACTGCTAAGAGTATTTAGACATCAGAAATATATGTAAGAAAATTCCAAACAGAAACCAAATTACCAATATGTGTTTTTTTAAAGAAACTTATAGGGTTTCCAGAGATCCATGTTGGGTGTTTCAGAAACTTTCAAAAGATCCTGAAGAAACCAAATGTAAGACAGATTACTGCTAAGAGTATTTAAGTATAAAAATACCATACTTAACAATGTAAGAAAATTCCAAACAGAAAAAAAATTGCTGATACGTTGTTTGTTTTTTTGGTATTTTTAAGAAACTAAATTATAGAGTTAAAATGTAAAATATTTTTTTTTGCATACGAGTAGTTGTGCTTTATGCATGCTTTCAAACTCGTGATACTTTGCCAGATTTCAATTCGTGAATGCTTAGCCTACCTTTTATTTCATAGATTTTTTGGTTTTAGCAAATTTACTTATGGGATCTATTTAACCCCTTTTGTCCAAAATGTGACCTCCGAGACTTTGCAAGAGTGCACAATTGAACACAGGGTTGAGTTCACTTTTGGATTCTTACCATGTATATTTTTTTATATAAATTTCAAAATTTTAAATTTTATGAAAAATAAGTATTCTGAGGTAGTAGAGTAATACTTCCAGGGGAGGGGGTATACATGTATGTAATAACCCTCTCGTAAAACGAAAGCTTGTAGTCCAATTTTTAGCATTGACAATAAATCATACTTAGCGATGATAGGTATTTATTACCATATTATAAACTTTAAAATATGATCATAAAATTTACGACCATGCATAAATCCATCCTTGAAATATGATATATAGTTTATGCAAGTCGGGTTAATGCTTGACGTCATAATGTAAGACATTAAACAAATAGGCAGCCATAATTGTAGTTCGCTAATTAAATAATTGATCCACCGTACTTTAACTGGATTAATCTTAAAAAGGCAATAAAATAACAAACGCTGAAGCGATTCGGATATTACAAATTTTTGGCCAAAACGAATGAATTTCCGAATTCTCGAGCATTCGCATTCGTTCGTTAAAACAAACTTTTCACAATTATGAGAAATTGTACGTTATAACGGGAAATTCCCCGATAAAAGTTGCAGCACTTTCCCATTCATAAACCTGGGATAGGATTACATCCAAACTTTGATAAAACTTTAGTTTTTACGTTTTTTTTCCGACTTCTGATCATACAAACTATAGTTCGAAGTTCAAACGAACAAATTTTGACGTCCCTTGAGATTCGTCTTAACGAGGTTCAATCGGTGGTTATTTGGCTTCACTCAACCAAAGTTGAAAATAATTTGCAATTTTATAAAATTGCTGTGTAATGTACAGCAATTTTTAAGAAATTAAAATTATTTTCGACTTTGGCAAAGTGGCTGACTACTGTACATGTACTTAAAAACTAACAACCTTAACAACTTATGTCGTTATGATTGTTGATCCATGCCATGTTTAGCTCAAAAATAAATTTCATGCAGGTGTTGTTATTTGTTAATTTAAATCCTATTTTGGGAAATTTAAAATGATTGCCACAATTAATATTTAGAAAACAACATGATACAAGCTCCTGTACTGTATATGGTGTTGTTATTTGTTACATGTAATTTAAATCCTATTTTGGGAAATTTAAAATATTGCAACAATTAATATTTAGAAAACAACATAATACAAGCTCCTGTGCTGTAAATAGTCCAGTATAAGAACACGTTAATTTGTAAATTGCACAAGAGGTTCTGCAGCTACATGTATGTGCAACTTGTTAGTAATGGAAAGGCGACATATTGCAACTATTCCAAATAAAATTATACGACTTGGTGAAATATATTATTTAGTTCGTTAAACATTGCATCACATTATTGCTCGGGAAGACCCAAAACATGCTATAGTCAGTAATAAAATCCATTGTCGACGCATTGATGCCTCGATCGTAATAAATATTTTCAAGGATTTTGCTTAAATGATGGTGGCTTTTTCCCCAGCATTCAAATTGCACGTGAATCGCGTGCAGTGAAAATGTGCAGGAGAAAAGGGAAATTGCTGCTATACGATCAACGATGTTTCATTTGTTGTTTATTCAGTTGGCGTTCTGGGGAATTGCAATTCAGATTACAAGAAGAATTCGAAATAAACGTGGGGAAAGCCCCGCAAGTGTGATTTAAAATGGAGGGCCATAGAGGCGCTCTGTGGGGTTTAGGAAGCTTTTGCTGGTATGAAATCCCAGGCAGTGAGTGTCACGTTAGGAAAGTTTTTGGAAATTCAAGCGCCATCTATGTTGTTTTATGTGCAACCTTGTATTTCTGCAATAAAATGGCGCAGATTGGGCACACGGGATTTGCATAGGCGCCGTGGAATTTTGGAAGCTAACTTAGCTATTGCTCATTTTGCTGGTAGAAAATCCCAGGCTGTGTTACGCCATGAAACTTGCTTGCAAATTCAGGCGCCATCTATGTTGTTTTATGTGCAGCCTTATATTTCTGCAACAAAATGGCGCCTGAAGGTTGCGCGCAGAATGGACAGTTGGGCACGCGGGAATTTGGAAGCATTTGCTGGTAGAAAATCCCAGGCTGTGTCACGTCATGGAACTTCTTGTACTACTGTAACTTCTTGGAAATCCAAGCGCCATCTATGTTGTTTTATGTGCAGCAATGTATTTCTGCAACAAAATGGCGTCTGGGGGTTGAGGAGGTTGGGCACACGGGATTTCCTGCGACGGATACTGCGGTACGCGCAGTAATTACATTACATGTAGGGGTACTCGGACAGAAACTTTACGATTGGCACTTTAAGCAGCCTTAAAACATGTGTGCCAGAAGGTCAGAAGGAATGCATTAATTAGCTTAAAAACGCCGATATTAAAACCTTGAGTGGATAATAGCGTATCGGTTTTGCATACGTGCCTTCACGACTGCCAAAAGTGCCAGTCGCAAAGCTTCTGGCTCATTACCCTATTAACTCGAGCAAATGCGTGCTATTTAAATAACAATTGAGGGAATTAAACTCCAGTCGCATTAAGATGAGTCGACGAGTAATTCCAAGCTGCAGATTTTTTGAAACTTTTCAATTTTCTCCAGGATATTGGTGACAGGATTACCGAAGGACAGGTGCTGTCCAGTGGGAAATCATAGGAGGAAGTTTTGGAATTACCCAGAAAATGAAGAGTGGGGATCTTCTGTCCGATTTCTATTCACTAGGACATTCCAACATTAGTTAAGAATTGTTAAAAACTAGCTTTGTGAATCGAACCTTGACCCGCTCGATTGTGGGCCACTGAGGGGTTTTCCCAAATTTCACGAATGCCCCGCATGCATACTGGGAGGGGAGGGAGCAGTGGCCGAATTCTCAAATGCAACTTTGCGAATTTTACATGAACAAGGCACCGGTGTTTGGAAATATCAGTAACCGAAAGTATGCGGCACCTTTTGTTTTGTGAATTCATGCATAAGTTTGACGTACATGTATTTATTTTTGGATACAAAGTTTTCAATAGTTGCATGAGTGGGATTGAAAAATACAGTAGAATTCTAGATTATTTTTGATTGCATTATTTGAAACATTAGATGCTGTATATTAGACAGCTGCTTATCTTTTGTCAATAGAATAAATTGAAATTGATAACAAAACAAACAATATACACTGTAAATCATTTTTTTGTGATGAGGTCTAACCGACATGCGAGAGGATAATAAAGTTACATTAGATAATTGGTTTTTGTTATGGTATTTACGTGGACAGCCAAGGAGGGGGGGGAGGGAGTTCTCGTTCTGTACAGTAACACCATTGTCCACCTAAGGGAGGGGAGGGGGGGGGTGGTATATTACAAATGTCGTGTTGTTGCGATTCCATTTTCCGAGTACAAATTTGAAAAATATTTTCCTTTGTCGATTTTGCAAAATATGTCAATTTTTGACACTGTCATTTTGACCAAATTTCGGATTAACATATTTCCATTGGTAACGACTATTTTAGGAATTTTTGTAATTTACATCTAGGAAATATTCTTAGATGTCATAAAGTTTCTGGATGTTTTTTTAGATTTTCTCAAAGAATGCCTAGCCGGTTTTCTTAATTGGGAAAACATTAATATTTGAAGGGTTTTTTAAAGTAAACTACACTTACTTATTATTCTAACCAAATTTGAAGGCCATAAACCACAAGCAAGGGGTGTGTAGTTTAAATTCCTCGATAATAAATAAAAGTGTGCTGAATTTAAAAAAAATAGTAAGTTTTCTAATTCTATAAAAACGAAAAAAAAAATTTGAAAACAATATCCGAACGCACATTGTAGTCAGTAGTATTCCGCGAATTTTTTTTCCTCAATAAATCTTCGCTACAAAATACAATGTAGCTTAGTTTTATTTTTTTAGAAACTTGTTCGTCTTCCAAAAAACCTAATTGCATTAGTGCCTAGGAATTTTGATAAGGAACTAAAACTAAAACTAGGGAAAAAATTTTTTTTCCCGCAGTAAAGAAACGAAACAAATTGTTTCCCGAACTATTAAACTAATGTCTCAACCGCATAAATAAATAAAAAAACTTCCACCAACAAAGGCAGTAAAACTAAAGCAACAAAAATTTCCCGAATTTCGAAACCCGCCATGGCATCGCTCCCCTTCCCCGAAACATTTACACGTATTCCCATTAATGAATACGGATAATGATATTCTGAATAAATGATAGTTATATTCTGACTAAAAATCTTACCTTTTTGTCGAATGCAAATCCAAACAATTCAAACAGAAATAACAAAAGTAACACTGTACTGACTAGTACCAGACACACAGAATAAGGCAATGCTGCTGCTGCTACAGAAATCTGAATTCTAAATACTGCTGTGTTGGCCTTTGTGTGGAAATAACTGATGGTTCCGGGAGCGGCGTTTTTGATCATCCTTTAACCTTCTTCATTTACATGAAGCAAAGGGTTCCTTAATCCCAGTTAATCCCCGACATTTTTGACAAAATTGTGTCAAAACGGACAAAACCACCAAAGGGCGCTTGCTTAAAGAACAGGGCTTTGCCAGCCCCTTTGATTAGCCGCCCTAGTATGATATGTGTACATTCTGCAATCCAGCATGATATAAATGAAAAATTTCGTAATTTCATAATTTTTTCTCCTTAAAGTAGTTTTTCTACCCCCATGTTCGAAATTCCGCCCCTAATTTTTCGTTTTGCAAATCGTGGTGGGGGTCTTCTCCCTCCCCCCGCTATGCACGATACTGCACTGACCAGCTCTAGGCATGCGCCCCTCAACCCCAAAAACTGGCATATATAGGCCTATAGAGCGTATATAGATAACGTGGTTAGTATTAAAGGAGCCCCTTAATACAAATAAACACTTAAAATGACACGAGTAATCACGCCCTGTCTAATTATTATATCAGAGAAAAAATCATTTTATTAGGGTCTTGGTATTCGGCGTGCATGGGGGCATGCCACGTACTGTACCTCCAATGTTTAAATTTCAAAAAATCATTTCAATATCTTGAAATTACGTCACGAAAGTAAAAATGGTTGAAATATTTTTACAAGTTTTCTTTGATTGTTGTTGGATTGTTTTAAGTTTTTTTTCGTTATTTAAGTTATTTTATTTAAGTTCGTATTTTAAGTTATTTTCGAGTTGTTTCCTTAATCTTTATAACGTATAACGTGAATGAAAACAGTGCTAGAATTTGGACTAGTTGTCTAAAACAAGCTGAAATCCGAACTGAAAACTACATCACTCACCACCACAAATTTTTTCTAAATTAAAAGAAAATGGATTTTTCCGCAAATTTTAACTTCCTGGACTTAATACTTGTCAGTGCCTGTGGCCAGTGCTTTTAGGGTATTAGTGTTAGCTGCCCAGTGGCCTATTTAGGTAAACTAGAGTGTTTTAAGGTTATTCTTAAATGCCCGGCGCCTTTGATATATATTTAGACTACTAGTCCCTCGGCTGCCTTTGTGGGACCCTGTTTGGCAGATTTTGCTGATCAGATTGAGGAACTTGGGGCAGTAATTTTGCCGCCCCCTTTAATTTGCCGCCCTGTGCGGTGCACACTCTGCACCTA
>JAQGAO010000170.1:0-44665 GCA_034697705.1 Ommatoiulus sabulosus | reverse complement strand
CTACCAAATTTAAAAATGATTGAATATTTTTTGGTTGAAAATGCAGTTTTTAGTGGCAAATTGGTTGCCAAATTTTTCGAAATTTATGAAATGATTGCTGAAAATAAATTAAAACTGTATCTGTTTTGGCAACCAATGCGCCACTAAAAACCACACTTTCTACCAAGAAATGTGAACGACACTGCAAAATCTGATTCTTATCTGAGATCTTAGAACATCTGTTAGTATTTCATACTTGAGTACTTTTAATAATCGAATATTTGCATAAAAAATAAATTAGAAATAATTTCAAGTTTTAGAGACGTAACTCAATTTTCAAATTGAGTTACGTCAATTTGAATTACAATAGAAATTGTAATTCTACATTGAATGTACTTTTCACACAAGCATATGTGTTAAAAACCTTCGTTATAAAATTGCATAGCTAATTGTAAAATTTGTGCACCGTGCATTTAAATAAATACTTTTGTACATTGATAAAAAATGTTATTTTAGCACTGTCAAAAAGCACTATCCACTGTTAAGAATGCATTTGTACACGCATTTCATGTCCCAACAAAATCTGGGGGAAATAACGTGGCATAATTTTCTTGAGATTTATGTTGTTTTTTTAAATTAAATCTAAGCATACTTGCTTCATCATCTCCTCGAAACGCGCCTTGCAGCTAAATTTGAAAACCATCTGAAATCCAGCGTAATTGTCATCGTATAATCCAAACACCGATTAAGGCCTACATATTTTATGCAAAAAAAACAATTACTATGAATGCCACTTGTTCATTACTCGAAACATGAGCTAAAGGGGGATTCAAGTAACCTTCCGCTAAGATTGCGTTTCGAGGAGAGGAAAAATGATTCCACTTAATAAATAAAAAATGGTGCCTTAAATTCGCTTATTGAAACTCGAAAAAATACTTTGATAACGGCAATCATAATTTCAGGGTTCCCCCTGAAATTTCCTTTTCAACTTCCATGACTTTTCAAGGTTTGGAATCGGTTGGAAATCTTGAAAATTTATTTAACGAAAAAGTTTGAAAATGTTGTCAATTTATCCATTTGTCCTCCGAAATAATACCATGAAGGTATTATGAAGGTCAGGGAATTTTAAATCGTAAAAATGCATGTTTTCCATAGGGCGCGTGGCTATAGCCTACGACCTTTGGGTCTAAAATGGCGGATTTCGCCCTCATGACTACTCTCTTTCATGTAGGCTCTCTAGCATATCGTATCTATCGTGTTTTGAAGTCTGTATCCTCTGACGTCTGCTGAGCTTTGTAAATATTTTTTCTCGCAGTGTGTACGCTCAGGTTTTGCAAAACTGGTTTGTATAAATTTTTTATAGAAACTATTTCACGTTGAAAGTTTAAGACTTGTGGTTTTTAGTTTTGGTTTGGTGGCTAGCGTGTACCCGACTTTATAATCACGTATGTGTTAATTTAGGTATTGATTATTTAGCTGGTTGATGTTAAGTATCCTTGTATTTATAAAATGGCGAGCCTATACAGTATATTCAACAAATGTTATTTTGGCAGCTTAGAAAACAGGTCTTTCAAATAAAAATTAATAAAAAATTCTTCTCAGGTGTTATCAGCACCATTGTTTTACTTTTTGCATTAGTAGGCTAAATTATGAGTATGTGTTCATTTATTTGTAAATCGTAAACTTATGATTATTTTGTTGTTGTTGTAAAAATCACACGCATTATGAAAACGAAAACCTTGTTCTTTTCATTACCGATCATCCTGACATTCTTGAGAAAATAATTAGTTCGGATTAACGATGTTTTGATGTATCTGGCATCGATCGCTTTCTCGTGATATGCAATTTTTTAAATGAAAAAACATACTGATGTGCGCATGCTACATTGTTTGACTCTGAGAACGCGTTAATGCATGCTCATTGTTTTCTACATGGGAAAATATTTTGAAGACTGTTGGGTGAACGTGAAAGTTTGAAAAAAACCTTGGCCTCAGCCAATTAAAGCCTTGTACGATTCTACAGTATGTCGGCAGTACATATACCTGCAAGTCGATGTTTTTTCTATATTTTGAAAAAACTGATTGATAAGTTGATCTATAAAGTATTTTGATTGACCAAAAGACACGTTGGATGCAGTAGCATACACATGACAGTTTTGCCTTGTTGTTTAACGTTTTTGGAGCGATTCTCCTTCTATCTCACTTGAAGAAAACATTGAATTTTGTCGCAATGACAATGGAGCTTGACTGTGGTGCTTAGATTGATCTCTTTGTTCTCATTGATTCTCAAGACCCAGCACACATGCTCTGAAAAATACTACGCTTTACACGCCACCTCAATGACATTGGACTTCACTAATTCAAAAGTACATCCTTTGTCTATGTGCTGACCAATAACGGAACAGCTTGGAGTTATCATTATTTTGATGTCACAAAGACTGATGTCTTAGAGGTTTTTTTTTTCCTCTTTAAATTCCATCCTTTAAACATAAACGTTGGCTCCCTTCAGATTTCATCGCCCCTTTCCTTTCTCGCTCTCGATTGTCTTTTTTTCTTCCATCTTCGTGCCTTTTGTACTATTTTATTAACGTCAAACTTGAGTTTGTTTTCTTTTTTCTGGAGCTATTTTTTTGTTTATGTTGCTGCATGCTGCACGCTGCAGCCTGCGGAAGTTGAGGTCGTTCACGTTGGTTGGCCTGTTTTGGAATCTAGTTGAGTTGTTAACGGCGAGATGGTGCTGCTGCCTTTTTATGTCTGTCGGGAATTTTCAACGCCCCCTACGTCCGTGATTCGAAAAATGCATTTTGAACTAATTCCCGTCCATCAGATCTGTTATTAAAATCCAGAGGAATGGCACCAACTGACTTTTTTACTCGGGAATTTTGAACTGTTGAAGAGGTTACCAAATCACCAGGCAAGGCGATTTGGCGAATGAAATTCGTTCAAAAAGGTTCTTCACCACAAATCCGAAATAGCTGAACTCTGTGAGCGCACTTGTTCTTTTATAGACTACTGGAAGTTTGACTTTAGTTATAAAAACGTTCTGGCACCGCATGGAAGAGTCGCGTCTTGTTCTTCTTCTTCAACCAATATATTACCATCGCATTGGCCATTTAAATCACGTGGGTAGACAAGAATCGGCCATTTTGGAAAACCCCGCGTGATCCGGTCCTCATTGGTTGTTGACATCACGTGGCCACGGGGAAGCCAGACTGGATGCACCCGTTGACACGGCGATGAAGACTGCTCATTTGTTTACACGTACAATGACTCCGGCACCGCATTCACCTCTGATGAGCTAGGAATGTCATTGAGCTCGTGAAAATAAGCATCCTTCCACAACATTGAGATGCAAGGATATCCGAAATCCTGTAAACCAGTGGCACGTTATCGGAAGTGCTTGAAACTTAACTACTTTAGAGAAAGCATGGTGCAGTAATTGCATCATTTCGTTTATTGCGCCGCTTTATAAACATTTAAAACGCGAAATACCAACACATTTTTATGCACACCATTACTTAAAATCAGACGCGCAATCAAGTACGGAAAGAACGCTAGAGTTCCAGAGTTTTACTAGCTGCGAGACGGCAGCATACGCAGTCTTCACATCAAGGTCTTCCGGTCATTGATTTTTCAAATAAACGGTGCTGCCAAAACATTCATTTAGCTGGTACTTGACCCTTATGACGGTCCCCTCTGTGGGAAACGGTTTTGTTCAATTTGGATTTTGGTAGTTATAGTTTATTAGAGGCCATGGTGTTGCTAAACAGCTTATGAATCGAGGCAGGATAAATGCTTGAAAATTAAGTCTGGGGCTATTGTACTTATAGAAGCACAATCCATCAAATGGATTGGGCAGATCTCACAGTGCCTTCTTTCATGAAAGTTGTAGACGGAACCACGGAAGTGTAGAAAAATTTGCTTCATGATTGCTTGTCAGAAATGGTGCTCAGTAGCTACAACTTCATCAAATTTGAGCTTATACGAAAATAATTAATTCGGAAGTTAATGGAAACGTCCATTTTTATTTATAGTATACATATTTACTAGCTCTACAAAAGACGACTTTTCAGTGTTGCCATTAAAAAATTCTAGTTGAGGCTTTTTAAAAGGATGGTAAGGTAAATAAATACCTTTAAAGTAATTAACAAAATTAGACAGTCGTAAAACTGGTCTTCTGTAATTTTCAAAAACGACTTCCGCAAAAATTTCTTGGAAAATTTGATTCCCCCTTTCCGCTTTGCGTTCGGCCATCTTAATCCTCGCCACCATTACATGTCCTGGCGTCCAACAAACTTGAGGAACATCCAGGCTCAAAAACAAGGGTTTAAAACGAATCCTCTGGGGCTAGTTGGAAATTTCACAGGAATTAGCAGCTGTTACGAAAAAAAAAATGCTTATTTAAGCTTACTTTAAGCTAAATTTATTAAAGCTAGTTTTTCAATCGTATTCATGGAAAATTAATAAAACTGAAGATTCCAGCTTTCGAAGAAACCCTCTCTCGCTGTCCTTAACGGTATTTTCATCCATAATTGCAAATTTAAGATTTAATAGTTAAATTCGTTGAAAATTCCCAACTGTTTTTTTTGCATTGTTCACATTTTCCGATGCACACGTTCGTCCTATACAGTTTTTAATCTAAAATTTCGTTACTTTTGTCATAACATTATGAGAAGAACTTTGCACGCACATACGACGTGAAGTACGTGTAACGAGTACATGTACTGGAAATTAACGAAATTACAATTTAAAAAATCGAATTTATAATTTATTACTTCGCGGGTATATTTCAAACGTTGCTCATCGAAGCAATTTCAATCGCTTACACGCGATGCTAACAAATTAAAACATGTACTTTTGTATTATGACTTTCGAATTTATTCCTCCCCCACCCTTTTCGAAGAACGACTCATCTAGCAATAGCTGTAATATCTAGAAAATTGTAAAAATTCCCCTGATTTTTATTTGTACAAATTAATACTATTGGAAAGAATGCAAAATCACACGCGCGAAGCGGCCATGCAACGACGTTTTTTGATAATACATTCAATTCAAAGTTGTTTTTTTTTTTTTAAAATAAACGAAAGAATTCAACATTTAGTAAAAACACATTGCAATGGGGTAAGCAATGGTACGGATTTGTCACACCGCCTTAATAAGATTTTGGGACAGTATTCATGAGCGGCCCTGGATGGAACTTAGCGAAAGCTGGAGATTCAGCCGTCGATGAAAGATTTCGGACGGCGCGACGAAACACCCGGTCCGGGGCTGAGGTTGTAAACACTCATTTGTCTCTCAGATTGGTCTACAACAGGGCTAAAATTGGAATAACTTCGACAAGAGTAATTGTCGCGGATTCCCCCAGCGCCCCGCGCGAGTTGAGACCTCCCGGATGCCATCCGGGAAGAGCAAGCGCAACACAACAGGGCTTTCATTGAAGGCGTTGAAAAATTGCCCCGAGTCAATGGCTTCCATTCAATAAAACGAGATCTTCCTCTTCAAATCGGACGGCGAATTAACGATGAATTCAATGAAGCCAAACCGGCCTGCCTGCTTATTAGACGAAGATTAATTCGCGCGAATTTTGGGCACTGGGTTCGCTCAGGGAGGGGTTGGACAACGGGGGGAAAAAACGGTGCCGTCTATAGGAAGGCCCGCTCCATAATCTCTGCTCGGTCCACCCACGCTGCCGAAATACTATACATGAAAATCGTTCACTCTTTAATTTCTCTCCCTCGAGGCTCGCCTATTCAGGGGTTCGCTCCAGGCTTTCTTGACGAAGCCGACGAGAGGTGAAAGGGTACAATGCCCTCCGATGCAAATATTATGGCGTGGTTGCGGTGGGGAGGATGCTGAGCTCCCGAAGAGGGGCTGTTCGTGAATTACGTCACGCTGGCGAGGGACGAACCCTGGAGAGTCATTTTCTCTAAATTTTCGGTATTTTGGGAATACAGGTTGAGCATCCCTGTTTCGAAAATTCGAAACTTTGGCTGATACCGAGATTGTGTGACGTTGTGAAATGCTTTCTGATTGTTTTCAGTTAGAAAGTTCTGTTAATAAAGGCTGAGTTTTGCTCAAACTTATTAAGAACATCGACAGAAATGTTCATCATCAAGTGGTCGGAAAACATCGTGTAAAATTACCTTCAGGCTATTTGCATCACCCTTACAGTATATGAAATATAAAAGCATCAAGTGTTCTGGGCCATGCCAAGGTACATTCAGCGTACAATGTACGTATTTGATCCCACCTTGTTAATACTCAAAATGATTAAAATATACTGTGGGAAATTTCTTTCAGGATATTTGTATAAGTTGCCTATGAAATAAAAGGATTTCGTGTTCTGGGTTTTGCCCCCATTGTATATGCAAATATTCTAAAATCCGATATTCTCAATCTCTGAGAATCTTAGGACAGACTTGCTTTAGTCGATGACGTAGTGTCGTTTGCAATGATTTACCTTAATAAAAACGAAGTCATCCGCCTACATACCGTGTTGACAAAAATGCCATCTCAGAGTTAAAATTCAAGAAATATTAGCAACGAGAAATGGGATTTCGGTCATCATTTGCAAGTGACCCAACTTCTACATGACACTTTGTGAAACAATGTGTTACGCATAAGTATTTTTCATAATTTGTTTATGCACATGCGTGCTTTCGTCTTTTTTAAACTTTTTTTTCTCTAAAAAAAAATACGTTCGCATTACTCGCAACATAAGAACATTGTATCAGAATGCTACTTTAACCTCGGTACGAACGAACATATTTTCGGACATCCTGTTCTGTTGTTTTAGATATGTCAGTGTTCGAGTCGTATATTGCCCTAAATCCTCGGTCCAATGTTGCGCGGCCAAGAAGCTGCTTTTGTGTGCGAACTGTCCAAGACAGGATGCTCAAAAATTAATTTATCCGAAATGAACATGCAACGGGCAACTAACTTAGAAAAGTGAAGTTGATGGACTTTTATCTCTCAGATGTACCGTTGACAGACGCCTGAGGGTGGGGAAATAGGAGGTCTAATCCAGTTACTCTAATACTTGTGACTTTAAAAAAAACAAAAACTTATAAATCAAGTATAGACAGACCCCGCTTAACGAACACAATTCCATAAAAGCAGTTCGTTACGTATATGTTGAATATGATTATTCCATATGTATGAAATAATATGACTCAATTCAAAAACACGTGCAATTAATAACGCGTTCCTGATGTAATTATGGGAAAGTCTGTTTAGATATTTTACATGTCCTTAGTTCTAAGCTGATGTTTTTTCTCTTTTTCTTTTTAAAACAATAACGACTTTTTTTTATAAACACGACTAGTTTATTGTTAAACTTGTAGCTTGTTACAGATTTGTTGTCAACTTCATAACGCGGATATTTTTGTCCACCAGCTGAAAAAGGATCGTAAAAGGGAATGTGCAGTACTGTAATAGGATGCTAAAAGAAACGGTAGAATTCTCGGTATGCTTAATTACACTTCCTTACATCTAGGATTCTAGGGGTAGGAAAGTTTAGAGGAAACTTCATGGACATTAGACGTAGTTCATGGATGGCCCCACCAGGAGGTGAAGCTATAGTACCTATAGCGTGCGGGAGGGCAGAGGAGGGTCTGTTGGTTGGGAAAAAAGGAAGTTAACCTAGATGCATTTTAATTAGGGTGGAAGTGTTGCTCGAGTGTTCTGCGGGGCTCTAGGTCGCTCAGGCGCCCCCGAATGTCACTATCAATCAGAAAAATGCGAGGGTGGAAAAATGGAAGGCAAAAAAAACCCGAGAAGAAAGTCATGCGCAGCAACAGTACAGAGACAAGTTTTAGGGGAGCGAGTATCCATGGGCCTGAGAAAAGCTGTTGTTACTTCGTGGAGGCCAGCCGACGGAAGTCGAGGGATCGACCAATAGCATCGCTCCGCGACGGATGCGCGGGATGACGGCTCGCCCGTCTTCAAGATTCGCAGTTCAGCCTCTGGAGCAAAATGGTGCTCCGCAAATGGATTAGCTGCACTTCGCGCAAGTAAACCATGTTTCAGTGCCTGGTCAGTGGGAAATGGACGTCGGCGGCCGAACTTGGCATTCTGGGGAAAGGTAATTGCCGACAGGTGGCGCCACCGTCGCGGGGGGTTGTTAATGAGTCTCATGCCGTGGATGGACTGACGCCACCCACGTTTTTGGCAAGCGCGTTTGGCTGGAGTTTTGTGAACTGCGCGTGTCCCGTTGGATGTCGGTGGGCCTACGTGCGTTTGGTTGTCACCCCTCGTCCCAAACTACGAGCGTTTCTTGGTAGTGGATTTCCACTGGGTGGTGCCCGCGTGGGAATGCGGTGTGCGGGGGCTGCATGAGGTGCTGTATGGGAACCGAAACGCCCAAAGGCAGTACTGGTTCCACTGGTTCGAATCGCCGTTATTTTGGCGAATTCGTAAGTTCATAACGTCGAGAACGCCTTTGAAGCGAATCGAACTAAAGTCCCATATGGTCATTGTAATTCTCTAGCGCCGTCTATGGTTTCGTGGTCTATGGCCATCTATGTGCGCTTTCATACGCTCCGTATACCGTTTTTCGCACTGCTTGTTTGATTTTTATGATTTAGAATCTGCTTCTGCAGGAGTTTGCGTTGCAAAAACGTGAAACGATGCACGGGTTATAGTTCAGTCTTATCATCTTCAGTGAGCGCAGGTCTACTTTGTCATGATATTAAATTTTCATTATTATACACGATTTAAGCATTATGGCTGAGTACATGGGTCTATGGTACATTTGATTTTGTTAATTCCTTCGTCTTTACATCCTGTCTGTCTTATCTTCTGATAAGACCCCTTTGTTATTTGTCCACATTTGCCCTGAAGAGGTCATCGTCTGCTAGTTCTTGACTTTTCTGTGTTGGGTCTGATTAGTTAATGGTCAAAGTCATCGCGATTTCAAAAAATACCAAGCAAAGAGTTCGAATATGAAACATACTCGAGTGTTCACTCACTGTTTCACATAACTTACTGTATATTCTGTATATTACTGTAATTCTCGAATTCTGAAGTTCATTGATTTTTTTTAAATTCTCACCTATCAATTTTAAAAGGAATTACACATTTTGCTGGCTCTGAATGGCCCTTTTTTACATTCCAGTGATTTTTAAATTTTATAATTATTGCGTGGAAAACAAATTCACATTTCCTATTAACTTTCGTTATCTATAGGCAAAAAGGTTTATTGAAAGTACAAATTGATACTGAAATGTCTTTCCTAATATTTGTCCGACTTCACCCGAGGCACTGCATGGGATCAAGGGGCACTTTTGCTCGTCATTCACTATCGCAAAATGATGCCGTTCAAATATTGGGAATGCCTGCGGAAGCTGTTATCACTCGTTAAGATTTAGGGCGATCGCTCGAGTTTCCGCCTTGGAAAAGATAATAGGGGCCAAGATGTTTGTGCGGAGCTACAAAGAGGCATTTTGACTTCCTGTTCCTATTGGGACAATAGGCAAAACGAAATGAGGACATTTTGATAATCATTGAGACGAGTTGGAAGGAATATCATTTCGATGCTGATTTTGTGGATGGATAGATTTGGTTATCCTAGAAGATATTTACAACCAGCTGTGTGCACACTGTCCACTCCCACCTCCCTGACAGAAGATAGCCTGAATAGCTGAATTAATTTGCGCAGGTTCAAGGGAGCCATAAACATCCAGTAATATTGTTTACGAATTTTGACGTTTTACTGTATGGCATTCTAAACTTTGCGTGCGCACTGTCAGTTGCTAAAGTCAATGATCTAGAACTTGTGTTTCGAGAGCTGTATAGTTCCAATGGCTACGAATGCACAAATTGCAAATGATACGAACATTTTGAACGATCGATTTTGAAATTTTATTTCAAAAAGATTTTACATGGACCAATTTTTTAACGCACTTGAAAAAATCTTTCCACTCCAATTGAAAGATCTCATTTTACTGACCTTTTTCGATGACATGTGTCAATCGCATGATTTCAAGAAATTTTAAATTAGCATGTACAGTAATCGCAATTTCCCGCAATTAAGACATCATTGGGCTATTGTTATCAGTTCACTCGTGTGGTTTCTGGTGTGTTGGAAGTGGTTAAGCTTAAGTTCCCCCTCCTATTAGTTGTGTGGCGCTGTGGTAATGGATTTTTACCGTTATCAAACATTGAGTGACAGGAATACCATAAAACACCGTTTACATGGCCCCCGGCTGTTTTATCTTTTGTTTTTGGGATATTTTTATGGCCAAGCGCAGCACTGAACAATGAAATCGGCTATTATTAGAAATACGGCTGCTGTTTAAGAGAGCCCACATTTCAGAAGGCACCAGGGTTAAAGGGTTCACCACCGTGCATGCTCCCAAGTTTCAATGTGTTGACAAAACTTGAATCTGAAATGGGCGAAAATTATACGAATAAGTCTGTACATTTTATGGCACGTAACACTATATATACTGTAATCACACAATGCGCTGTAATGATGAAACCCGGTTGTCGATTATCTGGAGTCCGTGGTTGTTGCTGCTGTTGATTCGCTTCGGGAATTGCAGTTGAGACAAGTTTTAAAGATAAATGAAATATTCTCAATAAAAATATTTTTCTACAGTTAACGAAGGTAAATAGCTAGGCATTGTGAATTTCAATTTTAAAAAAAAATTCCAGTGTCAACTTTTAACTAGATTTGTTTGATCCCTAGATAGCTCCTTTTAAATCTCAGTAAGTTTTTATTTAGCATTAACAGGTGGAAAAACTATGAATTTTAAATGCACTTTTCCTATATATAGATGCATGCTATTTGTTGTGCAACTTGGTATACGGACAATGTGTAGCTATCTTAAGGTATAGGTGGGTCTATGTGCGTGTAAAAACCATAATAACTACATGTATTGACAAGTACATAAGCCGAGTTGTATGAATGTGGACATCTCAAGATCGTTTTTGCAATGGACCGATCTTAAAGTTTCGTATCCAAACCAGTTAACGAGAAAGGTATGGCGGTCGCGATTGATGTAAGCTGGTCGCAAAAACGCACGTGAAAGCATCGCCTGCAGAAACGAGTTCTCCAAATCGTTACCAAAACTTGTACATATTATATTTTATTCGGTAATTCGGAATTTGTATTTTTTTTTTATGTCCTTTCGTCGCGTTTCTAGTTGAGCTAGTTTTTCATCGACTTTTGACTGCTTTTTCGAACTTTTTGAGAACGGGCGATGTTTGTGTTGTGGCGGAGCCGCTTAATGCTCATAGGCCTATCTTCGTACCGTGCACTGTATTACTAAATATAGGCATGGGTGAGGTTATTTAGTTTGGGAAGGTTGCTCGTAGCTAGCCTACTCAGTGCCTATTACTTCCGTCCTACTCTTATATTGGGATTCTTTACTTCCTACTCGATACTTTTTTTTATATTCCGAGTTTGTTTTATGCAAGCGGGAGCACCGTCGTCTGTTTGCTTTTCATTTTTCATTGCCAGTCAATATTTGAAATTCGGAGCACTAAGCTTGGCCCGTGCAAGCGCTTATCAGAATTATGAAATTTTCACTTTTTCCCCCATCCATGCTTCGCAACCCGAAATAATACGGCGACGGTTTTTCCCACCTTTTTCGACCTTGTTCCGATGCCAAAACCCGATGGAGCCTCTAAGGATGCGGTAGACAGCCATGGGAATTAGGAGACGTTGAGGTCTTGGAAATTATTCCGTGCTTTAAATTCGGGTTCTGTCCCACTCGAGGAGCGTTTCAACATGTTTATATGGTGTAGTTCGTCCGAGTGTTGCGATAAGACTAGTCCGGTGTTGGCCTATGCGCAAGGTATTCTGCGGGACCTTGCGGCGCGGCTTCGCTCGTGGACACGCGTACCAATAATTCGTGCTATTTGTCTACTTCAGATATCAGACAACAGTTGAACGAGCAGTTGAAATGTCTGGATTCGCGCATGGAAACGCAGGTGTCCCTGGTGGCCGAGATCCAGGACTACTTCAGGAGGAGGGCTGACGTGGAGATGGAATACTCCAGGAATTTGGATAAGTTGGCCAAGAGTTTGCAGGCCAGGCACAAAACGGAAAGACAAAAGTAAGTGGAGCCTCAGTTGATTGTGATGCTATGTTTTTTTTTTTTTCGTAATGTGTTGGCTGCATGGTCAGCGTAAAACAACGCAATTTCAATATCTAGCAATTATTTGTATTGCGTATTCTTTCATTCATTAACAACGGTATAAGACAAACGTATTACGTATATGATGTTGATATGGGCGTGATATGCAATTGATGCCTTAAAAAAGTTGATAAATTTTATTTGAGGGACATTGGCATTATTAACGTTTTTCATCTTGAAGTGGTTGATATATTAGGAATAAAAATCAGCGAGTCTTTAATTAACCGCAACCATTTATTTATTATTTCGTTCGACTTTTCGAACGTTTATTGGCATTATTGAAGAAAAAAAAATTTTAGGTTTGCTCGTTCGTGGAATTCGGGATGAATTCGCAAATGGTTTTTCAGGGCAAAACAGCAAGTCCGATATCTAGCAATCATTTGCGTTGCGTAATTTTCCATACACTGCACGGAGTACCTCGTGTTGTGTGCATGCATGGAGATACTGTAAGTACAGTATAGGCCTACTGTAGATGAAAATTGGCTTGAGGAAATCTTGTCTTCGTGGCAGAA
Source organism: Ommatoiulus sabulosus (assembly GCA_034697705.1). NCBI lineage: Eukaryota > Metazoa > Arthropoda > Diplopoda > Julida > Julidae > Ommatoiulus > Ommatoiulus sabulosus. The sequence continues at coordinate 32,032 of JAQGAO010000170.1, read as the reverse complement.
TTGACCATGAAGCTGCTTCAAGGCGACGCGATTTGTAATTCAGCAACGATTTTTGTTTGAAGGCGAAAAATATATAGGTAAAAGCTGCGTGGGAACTTGATAGCCCAGGTTTGAAAATATTTTCAGAAACCAATATCGAATTGAAGGCTTATGATTTGTTTGCCTGCAATGTCAGGACTACCTCATGAGCGCTGTTTGAGGCCTGGAGGATCTCTATAGTCGATTGCAGCTTTTCTGTTATGAAAATACTTTGTCTGAAAAAGATCTGTTAATCTTTTCTCCAATTAAGGATAACAAGAATATCTCCATGACAAAAGTCAAGAGGTGTTATTGGCAGCAGCGATGGAGTGGATCGTCCCACCCAATCCATTGATGGGCTGATGTTCATAATAACAAACTGTTCATTTTATTTTGTGGACTATGACGAGTTATTGCGCTCAAAACTTTATAACAAGGCCCTTTTTTAATGTTTTTTTTTTAAATTTCGATTGGTTTGAATGTAACCCACTCCGTGAACTTTGATTTACGTTTGACCATGCATGTAGAAATTAGTAATTGCACTTATTCCTCACGCACTCTTGTGTGTGTGTTCGCCCCTAGTTGGCACCATTATAAGAGAATTTAAAAAAAATACCAGGAAGTGACTGCTTAAAATGTCCAAAAAAGACAATTTTCAAAAGAATAAAATTTACTGAAAAAAATTGCCATAAAGGTTAAGGTTTGGTAAATTGTTGGGTCAACGCCTGGACATTCTACTACTACATGTACTAAGAACTGGAATGTCACCCTGTTTCTGGTGGAGGAGGTTGGCACCTACGTTTCAAATATATATATCAAGCGAAAAATATTTTTAGCCAAAATTCAAGTTTGATTTTTTGCCGAAATACAGAAACCACTGTCACTAGACGGTGTTTTTCTTACTTGTTTTGTCAGTGACACGTTCTCGTAATCCACATGTCATCACTGTAATATAAGCGGCAGTCTTTCAAGCATTTCATCTGTGAGCTTTGCCAGTACATACCATATAATTTATTTGAATGTTGTAATTTATTAATGTATAAATTAATTGTTATTAATTTACAAACGTTGCGTATTGTAGAAATATTTTCTTGCCTTGCTTGATTGAAAGAAGCCTCCACAACAACGCACTATTAGCTATTCGTATTGCAAGCTAAATTAATTGCAAATTTAATGTTATTTGATGAATACCAAAAAAATGCATATTTGCTTTTTATATAACCTTCCATTTGAAAGGAGTAAAAGCGCCTACAGTGTATTCTATTCTGAACTACCTATAACAAGTTTAACTTATTGAGTTTGTGTGGCAAAAGGTAAAAAGTGTTATACTGTACATGCATACTAGGAAAAAAGGAAATTAACACTACTTCCTTAAATTTAATTTAAACATGGAAATGTGCAACCTTTAACCTCCCTCCGCAACGTTTAACCCTGATAATTTTATTTGTCCTTATGACTCCAGCGGGTGCTGCGCCCATGGTTGGTGATGATGATGATATTTTATTTGCCACAAACAAGCTGTTTCTAAGCGACAGAAGTTCAAAGTCTTCATCTACATCTTGTGTCCTTTACATCATATCTGCAAATACAGTCCATGTACATCCAAACCTTTAAACTTGTACTTGCTTTTTTTTACACTGGTAAAAAAATGAAGAGAATTTGTTCTACTGTGGATATAGGCTTCATTTATTTGAGTTAATCATTTAAACTTTATTTGTCTAACAGTGTTTATTGATAAATGATAACAGCAGTATAAACTAGGGTAGATTCAAATGAATCCACTGCAGTGCCACCCTTGAATTCGATTTGTATTTAGTTTCAATGTCATCAACTCGATTAGACTTACACAAATGTTTGGAAATTGATCCAAACTGTTGTAATGGGCTTACTTTTTGTTGGCTATCATAACGTACAATGTTTATTTTTGTTGTGGAATTTGAGAAGGGTAAAACTTCGTGTTTTTTGCCATGTTTTTTAATTTTTTTTACCCTTTTGTCTATTTTAGACGTGAACAGTGGCATTTGTTTTCAACATATGCCTGTTGGCAGCATTTCATTCAACGGACAAAACAGTGCAGCAAGCACCACGCAGTTCTGTCAGATATTTACAGCAATAACTTAGCCAATAGATTCTCCTCAGCTATTGATGACGTTCAAAGGATTTACAGAAGGGTACTTGCTGTACATGACGTTTTTTCCCCCATTGAAAAAGCCCCCTCTAAAGTTTTTTTTTCATGCTTGTCTTGTTTTGAAATACTGTAACTGGCTCTTTTTTTTTTCAGTGTCGAGAAATTGGCATTGAAGGGCACGATGAACTGTTAAAAGTACTCCACGAGTTGCATGCTGTAAGTTATTTTGAAATGGATGTTTAAAAAAGTTTGTTTTAGCTTATTATATAGCCGCCAAATTTAGTAATTTTAATGTGTTTATTTGCGTTATTTTGAAGTCGATGAAAACGTATCAGTTGTATCATGGTGATATGCTCCAAGCTGAACAAAAAATGCGGTTGGTGGAAACGCAGAGGTCACGTTTGGAAAGTAGCATACCGCAGGAAAAGTTAAAGAAAAGCAAGAAATACAGAGTACTGGAAAAAGAACTACAGAAGGTTGGTTTTCATTTCAATATATGGCTTTGTCAGAGGCTTGGCAGCCTCTTGTTTTATCTTACTGATATTTTTTCTTAACTTACAGCGCACAGCAAAATTTGAAGACACGAATTTGAAAGCTCTTAAAGCAAAAAACGAGTATCTTTTGGGAATGGATGCTGCAAACGCTGCGATTCGCAAGTATTTTGTGGACGATCTTTCAGATTTAATCGATGTAAGGGACATCATCATTCTCTAGGACTAGGAAGCCTTTGCATGAGGCATTTTGTGATGTTCTTGTTTCCAATAGTGTAATTTCTCGTTTCGTAGTGTATGGATTTTGGATTTCACAATTGTATGGCACGGGCATTGTTGACATATGTATCAGCTGAGGATACGTTGAGGATTGCCATTCAGCAGGACATAGATAACGTGTACAAATGTGTGTCCAATTTGGACAGCAGACAAGATAAACAGCGTTTCCTGGAATTCAACAACTCAGCATTTATGATTCCAAAGAAATTCGAATTTCAGGGACATAGAGGCGATGAGGTCAGAAATGTTTCGATTTTTGATGCTAGCACCAATCTTATAAAGTGTAATCCTTAAGCTAAAATAGAGCGAAATCTGCATAAATTTAAGGTTTTGTAAATGTTAATATTTGGCCGTACATGTACCCATATATTGTACCCTTGCTCCCTGGCATAAAGTTGTAGACATAACTAAGAAATCAAATAGTTAACAAGGTTAAATCTATTGGTTTATGGATATGCGATAACTTTTTATCATTGCAAGTTTACCTGACAATCCTTTCGTAAGAAATCGACTAGTTTAAAACTTGCAGCAATATTTTTAAATACTAATCTCAGAAGAAAATTAAATAAATGTGAATCTTACAAATGAAAGGAAATTTGTTCATTCGCAGAAAAGTGAAGTCATCTCTAATGAAAATATTCAGGATGACATGGAATTGCGATTCATCCAGCTGCGCAACAGATTGACTTCCTTAAAGACGGAAAGCGAGGAAGTAAGAAACAATTCCTAGTGTCAACCTTGTATTTCATGTCCTTCCTGCTGTTGTGGTCCCCTTGGGCCTGGTCCATGATCATTATAATGTTGTCTTAATTGAGTGGTAATAAAACTCCCATTTTTTGTCCTTGTATGTAAATAAGGCCTCCCAACGTTTTGGACATCATTAAATCTGTGATTTGTTAGCTCAGTTTTGCCAGTTTTATTTGTAGCAAATGATTCACATTATCCAATTCCTATCACTAGGTTTGGAAGACTCTTGAAACAGCAGAGAAATCTTTGATGGATATGATTAACGTAAAGGATTACGATTGCTCACTGCAATTTGAAGAAGAAACCAGCAATCGCAATGGCCCAAAATTACCGGAAACGGTGACCATGAAGCTACGAGCTGACAAACAGGAAACTGAGGCCTTTTATCTCAATGTAATTAACATTTACGTTTGTTTCCATAATTCTGCGATTCCTTAAACTTAATGAGTTTCATTCCTCTTGTAAAACAGAAATTCCGCGAGTATACGCTTGGCAGTAATTTGTCTGCTCGACTCCAGTCTAAATATAACACAATGAAGCATGCTTTGGGTCAATCGAGTGGCTCTAGTATTCGTTCCACTTCACCCACCGGTTCATCAACGTCCTCCAGCACATCCTCCCTGGTGCAGAATCGTCCCTTTCATCGCAACTCTTTCCTGTCTCAAAAGCCAAAAAGGAAGCGAATTGGAAGGACACCTTTGGTTGGACAGCCAAAGTTGTTCGGAGGAAGTTTAGAAGAGTATTTGGAGGCGACCAATCAGGAGATTCCCCTCATAATGAGGAGTTGTATACGCATAATTAATCTATATGGTAAGGCTTTTTTTTAGTTATTGCGAACTAAAAGTAGAAATTGGCTGTTCATTAGGCGATCTATTCAAATTGTAAAGGTTGACAAAAGAAATTTTATTTTCTTCTAACAGGACTGCATCATCAGGGAATATTCCGTGTTTCTGGAGCACAAGTTGAAATCAACCATTTTAAAGAAGCATTTGAGCGTGGGGAAGATCCTCTTTCTGACGTCACCGATGCCAGCGACATCAATTCTGTTGCTGGTGTTTTTAAGCTGTATTTAAGAGAATTATTGGAGCCATTGTTTCCAATTTATTATTTTGACCAGCTAGTGGAAATATCACGTAAGAAATTTGTTTATCGTATATTATTTGGTACATGATAAGCACTGTGACCATCTTAAGATTGTTTTCCATCTTAGACAGTTTAAATATTGTTAATGAATAATGGTTTTTCTTGATTTTTCAACTTCTTGAAAATTCTTCAGAGCTTTATCATCATTATTGTTCTAGTAAAGCTTTAAATTACTTGCTATCAAAAATTGGACTTTCACCACCCATTTGACCATTGATCTTATCCAACACCATTTTAAATTTTTCTTGTAGGTCTGGAATCTAAAGCCTGTTTTGTGGAAAAAATGAAAGATTTGGTGACAAGTCTTCCTAGACCCGTATTCATCGTAATGCGATATTTATTTGCATTTTTGAATCAGTAAGAGGAATCTTGTTGCATAGTTTTACTTCCACCTTTTCCTTTTTTTTTCCGGAAGTCATTGTTGGCTTTTTTTCACAGCTTGTCTGAATTCAGTGATGAGAATATGATGGATCCATATAATTTAGCCATTTGTTTTGGCCCTACGTTGCTTCCAATTCCTGAGGATAAAGATCAAGTTCAGTATCAGAATTTGGTCAATGATTTAGCCAAAAACATTATCATGTATCAAGAGGAGATATTTCCTCAGGATGGAGGAACTATATATGAAAAATACATCAGCTCAGACGTCCCTGATGTTAAGTAAGTGTTCCATTTACGAAATAAGGTTTAAGCAACAGAATTTCACGGTTATTGAATTTTGTAAGATGTTTTTTTACCTCATTTATTTGGGAAAATTTAATTTGTTAACAGTGACGTCGAAGATGCTCCTGTTGAACAAATCTGTGAAGAGGCCGAAATGGACCCTACGTCTAATGAAGATGGTAAGTCTCGGTTTTTTTTCCTTTGAAGATACTTTTGTAAGATGCAACATGCTCATAATTGGCACGATAAGCCAGGGCATAAAATATACATTCTCTAATTGAATGACATGTTTTATGATGCATAGAAATGGGCTTAAAAGAGCGAGATATATCATTACAGTTATTCGAAGGTAGGAAAGTTTGGCAATAGTATATTAGCAAAATGTTTCTTGCTTCTACTTAATTCATTTTTTTGTTTGTTTTGCTTTTACCTTTGTGTACACTTAGTTATGGAAGCTGTTGCCCAGTTTGATTTTGTTGCCCGATCTGACCGAGAATTGAGCTTTAAGAAGGGCGACACTTTAACATTGTTCACACAAGTGTCCAACGATTGGTGGAAGGGAAGCTTTGAGGGACACGTCGGACTGATTCCGGACAAATACATCCTACTGAACATAACGTTAGTTGCACGATTAAATTCTTAAATTTGTGTGTGGGAAGAACTTAACATTAGTATAAATTGGAATAAGTTTGTAAAACATCTAAATTTAATTAATGTCTTCTAAACAGGGATGAGGATAAGGAAAAAGGAGGAAGCGAAGAAAATGTTCGGCGTTTGACGAGCAGTAGTGATTCTCTCTCCACCAATGAAAGTGTAGGGGCCTCATGCAAGGCTTCAGCATCAACAAGCAGGCTGGCAGAGGAACGAGGGTCTGGGATTAAGCATTTACCCTTGACGCAGAGCGTTTCCACGCCCCACATTGGAATGCGCACAACTAACAGCAGAATGGATAAGGAAGATTCTCCACCCACTGTAGTGACAATTAGACGTGGACAGAGCCCTGTCACAACAAATCCTTTACGTAGGCCGGCATCATCGACTGCCACCGTCATCAACACCGCTTTGACCACCAGCAGCCCTTCCAATGATGTAAGTCTCTGATTATTTGTATTTAAATGCGAAATAACATAACTGTGATTCAGGGGTTGAATGTGAAAATGTGTAACGCTTATTACATTTAATCGCTTCTTCTACATTGAAATCTGGTATTTATGCCTTCTACAATCATGACTCAGTCGGTATTTTAGTTTAGAATAGGAATTGTTGTAATATATTAAAATTCACGATTTGGTTAATGGAAGACAGTGATGTGGAAATTGCCTCTACGCGGCATCAGGTTTTGCATGCCTTGGTGGATCATGTTTTTACACAATATTTTCTGACTAATTCATTTAAAAATACTATTATATTCTATTATAACATAACAGTATAATTGTAGCAATGATGCGATAGCTATGGCACAATCTGTGCTTCAGTTCATCATAGATAATGATGAAAGTTATTATAATTCATGCAAATATGTGAAAACCATTCATTACCTTCTCAGATGTAGGTTGTACTTGAGTTCATGTAGTACCTTGAGCACCATGTAGTAATTTCAATTGCATGAATTAACGCTGATTTTCAACCGGCAGACAATGGTGGCGATTACGAGCGAAGCTGGGACACCGATTGACTATGATGATTTTGGATCAACTTGTGTGGATGATATGGAAACTTCAGATTCTCCTCAGGAATTGCAAAAGCGTCTCGACCATGCCTTGGCGCACGTCTACTCTAGCATAAAAACGTTGGAAGATGGCAATAACCAGACTAAGAAACCGCTGACGTCCAAAGACACTCCGGATTTGGTGATGGATCTTCCGGTAGGGACAGCATCCAACACGTCCAGTCCCTCTGCTTTGTCCAAAGGGCGTCATGAGGAACGGGAAATGACTGCAGCCGAACGCTTTGCCCTGTCTAATCAGTGTACATTGAAAAAAAGCAACACAAGGGGAAGTGGTGTGCGTACCTCCCCTTCCATATCCCTGGACGTGCGGTCTGTTCATGCTGCAACACTACCACTTCCTGTGAGTTCAGTTTCGGCACCTGCCTCTCCTTGTAGAGCACCCATAGATTCATCCCCGGCATTTTCGTCCCATATTTCCCCTTCCCATAACCCCACATCCCCCTCTCCTGTCTCCACCTTCAAGCCCCAGGGGACGCCACCAGCAGTCAAGACGAAACCCCCGGTCATGAAGAAGCCTAGCATTAACCTGGCAATAAATGCATCACCAGAGACACTACGGAAGGTTCTCGACTGCAAGGAGCTCAAGCAGACCAGCTGTTAAATTTGCTCATTAGTCGTGTTGCGTTTAACCAACATGGTGTTTTTTGCGGTAAAGCCACTGTGTGGCACTGTGCTTCCTACCTTGCTTCCATTTTTTTTGCGCCGGTCACCTTTAGTTTCAACAAGAATGACCGTTGTAAGACAAACGTTTCTCTTTAGAACGATGGGAAACATAGTTTATGCTGAAGACTGGACTTTGGATGCATTAACCAGGAATATTTTAAACAATGCGAAAATGTTTGCGTAAAGGTGGCCCCAGTCCATCTGAGCCTTGTGCAACGTTTATTTCATCAGCATGCAACAAGTCATGTATGCAAGAAAGCATACAGAAGATGATCGTTCATTTACTTTGTAAAAGGATCACTAGTGAAAGGGCAGGTTGTGCCCCAATCAGTCTTACTCAGTGAAGCATTACTTGATGACGAGCAATGTCAATTTCCAATCATAATATGCGACGATTGTCTCATTAACTTCATAATATAACAAGTAGTGTTACGTGACAACACGACATATAATAATATTGCTGCTTCTCATGCCATTCGATGAGGAAATAGCTTTCCTAAATCAGATTAATTGCTAGAATAATTCCTGTTTTCATGTACACATATTAATGAACCTGCTCTTCAAGACGTTGCCAGTTACTGCTTGCAATGTTTAGAAACCGAACTAAAATGTTGACTTTGATTAATGTCAAAGAAAATAATCCACACCGTTGTGAGATAAAACCTGGTTAAAATGTTAACTATTTGTAAATTATCTTGCCATAATTATTTAACCAAGTTATAAAATTTCTCAAGGCAAATATCATTTCAGACACGTTACCAGAAGGATTTTTTGAAGCAATGATCTGGTATCTGGTGATACGAGCGCCTTTTAAAATTGTGCACGATTCATAAATCACTAAAAATGAATAATCTTCAAAGTGATGGCAGTGTGACATTGCTTATTAGTGATCCTCAATAACATTTTTCTGCAAATAACATAATGCGAGATTTTGACTGGGAAGTCATTTTCGCCTTTGGTGTATTTGTTCAAAATGTTAACAGTCACAGTAGATGGCATTAAATTTTTTCTACTAATGGTCTTAAAGCAATAAATATACACGCAGGTTATGCTCTTTATCAGCACTGCTGCACGATAACAGACCCATACTTTGTAGATGCAAGGTGAATTCAAAGATTCACAACATGCACATTGCCATTTCGTTAATCTTTTTATTAATCATGTTTTGTTAAAAACAGATTTTTTAATGATTTCGATCATGTTTGCTCATTAAAAAGTTCAACTTCGGAAATAGAAAATAACAGTATGCAAACTGCAATTAAATGATGCCATTGGTGAACACTTGAAACTAGAATGCCTCATGACTGCCTCCGTGTCTGCAGTCATGATGTTATTTATGGTGCTTTCTGAAGTGTCACGAAAAATTGAAAATGATTATGATTGGCAAACAATTTTTAGAAAGAATTTCTGGAGAAATTAGAATGGAAATAAGAACTAACTTTGTAAATAGCTGCTGATTACTCATGAATATTGCAAGAGAATTACACACTTGAAATGTCAGCATTGGTATGTGTTGGCAAGAAAGAGGGACTTTTTATAGAAAGTTAATATTTTGAAATGTATCACATCCCATATTTACTATTGTAAATTAGGTGTGAAAATTTATCACATTATATTTTTCCTCTATGCCAGACAGTTTGGGGTGGAAGAAATCTCAATATAGTTGGAGACTAGTTTTGAAAACCTTTGAAAATATTTGTGTTGAAATTCCCAAAATAGGGAATGAACACTGAATATTGTTGTTGGAAGTGAAACTTGCTATTCTTATATTTACCACTCTTGCAAGTTGTGCACAGCACTTCAAAAATATCGATTGAGCTGAGAATATTCGTTTTACATATATTTAATTATATCGTTACTTAGTTTTGTCAGTTTTCCTATAGTCCCGTTTTTCTTCACCTTGGAATATTAATTCCTCTTGAAATTCGCACGAATGAAACTGAGTTTGCCAATCGATGGCAGGACATAGGTGTCCAGGTTTTGTTTATTAATGGGAAATTCGGTCAGCGATGACTTTGTAAAAGAAAAATATGAAAGTGGGTGTTCTCTCTACCCATTTCACCACATAAAAACTGAATTGCTAGGCAATTCTTTTATTTTGTAGAAACTAGCTTTATTTAAAAGCAGATATTGGATTAATGCTACTGACTCAGCATGATCACTCCGATCAGTATTCCGAACGAATCACGATACCAAGTGCCATTATTAGAGTTTTTTATATTCACATATTTTAAGTACGAAAGGGTAACTGAACTTTTTTGTGCTATTTTATTAGTGGACAAGGTCAGCATTTCAAACAAGGTGCTTTAGTTCAGCCTTCACCATAGTGTTAATCCATATGCCAATTCTGGAATCTTTTTTTTTTTTTTAAATTGGGACTTTTCATTGGCTTTATCATGCGAATCATCCATTATATGCAGTTTTAAATAGCCTTCTAAATAAATGCATAATGACAATGATGTCATGTTTCTATAACAACCCTAACAGGTGCACATGAGTATTTTTTTCCATCTAAATTTAACATTCCTTCGCACTGATTATGTTCTTTAAAGATCATTGTTTGCAATGCTGACGTGTTAAGTTGGTTTTTGCTAGATTTTGCTTATATTGTCATTTAAGAAATTCCCCCAGAGGCCATTCAGTCAGAGCTCAAGAAGTGCCGTTAAATAAGTGAAAACCTTGCAAGCGCAAAAGTGATTTTTTTGTATTATATTCAATATATTGAATTAATTGCGATATTAAAATTGCCCATCGCTGAATCTTGTGTAAGTTGGCAATTGATTTGTTCCGGTGTTATAAAAGGTTCTCATATTTCGTCATTCTTAAGCTACATCCACACTGACAAAAACACTGCTCGAACTGTGCTGCTCGTTTGAGTCATGTTTCTAGACAGTAATCAGCCTACATAGAACCAGAAACACTGTGCCAGAACTCTTGCATGTGCAGTTTCTCACAAAATCAGAAATGTTTGCTGGTTTTGCTAAACTTTTCCTTTGATCTTTACCGCTTTTTATGATGACAGGAAACTTTTTGTTTCTGTTGCCACAATAAGGAAAAAGGCAACAATCAGTAACGTAGAAAGAAGTTGAAGGAACAAGTAACAGAAACAAAGTTCTTCTAAGTTTCCTCCAGTGTGGATGAAGCTTATATTAGAATTTAGTATTATTTCATTATAAATAAGGAAGAGGAATCACATGCAAAATAACATTCTTGTACTAGAAATGAGGAAATATTCATTAGCGTTTACTTGCATTTCAGGAGATTGCATTTTGCGGTAAAGACTGAATTAATGGAATGGAAGTCTTCAGGATGTGATGTTACATCGTTTCCCAGGCACGTTTTAAAAAGAGTGCACTTTTATTTTTCATTTTTTTTTGTTCATGACTGTATGACCACTATTTTTTTTTCTTTATCTCTACTGATACTTTTAAATTTGTTTTTGCAATTATGAGTAAATTGAAGGGATTTTGAAGAGACTTACTTAGCTGCAGCCGTAGGTTAAGTTAAAACTTTTAATAGCCTATTGGCAGTAAATTGTGCTATTCTCGTCAAATTAGTCCCAATTTATTACATAAAATGAATGTAAATTACAAGACGACCATCACCGGAGGTGATAATGCCATAAGCCATGGGTACCTGGCACATAGATGTGAGCAATTTAAAAAAAAAAATGTAGATATTTTACATCTGCAACCTTCCGTCTTTTGATCCCTCGCCGATTTCAACATTTTTAATCTGATTTGTCAGCGTCAAGGAGGCAGACTGCATTCTATTGGAGTGAATATTACAAATCGGTATCAATAAGTGAAAACTGATATCTTTTCGTGATACTTACTGATTCATCAAAGAATGATTTTCGGCTAGTACGCCCATGATTTCGTTGTGTGATTCGGAGACTTCTCTCAATCTTTAATACGAAATAAGAAATTTTATTGCGAGCTGGAAGCATCGTATGTCGGGTAAATATTAATTTGGTAAAAACTGACCCATCCAACAGATATCTGGTAAGTTTCTTCTTGTTTATGTCAATAAGTCTGGAATCCCTTTCAATCGTATCCCGTTCTCTGTTCAGTTCTGGCTGGGTGGCTCGACTGCGTTTGAGAATGGCAATGAGCCCATGTGCCATGTGGTCATAAGTTTCATTTGCCTGAATATAAGAACAATTTAAATGGAGAATTTTAGCAACACGGTGTCATTTATGATTTTTCAACACCTTTGTCAACGGTATTTTTTACCTCATCCAATGTGTCATCATGAACCCTTAACATTTCAATGACCTTTTCCAGATCCGAACGAATTATGCTGGCATGCAGGAGTGTCCGCTGAGCAGTTCTGCAGATAGAAGGACACTAGTTTTATAAGGAAAACTTAAGAATCTCGTTAGTGGAGCACAAAAAACATTGCCAACAAACCCGAGCCACTGGCCAAATTGCTGGACTGCATCACGGAGAGATGCTTGGCACTCATCCTGATGTAGACGAATCAGTTTTTGCTTTGTTTCTTGTGTTTTCAGTCTGTTATACAAGAGAATGTTTCAATTTCTAAATTTACAGGGAAGGCAAGCTTAATCGTAGATGGTAGCAGCACTCACTTCTCTAAGTTGTGAAACTGTTCATCACTATAAGAAAGACCCCTTACAGAGCGGTTGCGAGCCAAATGTTGCCAGCAACTCTTCAAAGTTTGCACGTAACTAGAGGCACGAGCAGGGCTATAAGTGAAATGATAAATGTTAGTGGTATAGCCTGAGACTTGCGTGCATGTCCTTTTTCTAGGAAAATTCTCTAAAGAAACCGCATCACTAACACTTAACCAACACTATTCCTGTAAAAATTTGATCAATGATGCAGTAATTGAAGGACTGACCATTTGCACAAGTCTTGTTTATAAGTTACTCCATCTTTCCACTGATTCCATAGCTGTTGTTCCAAAACAATTTTCTGGTGACTGGTGTTCAGTCGCTGACCAACAGCAGCCATTTGGCGGGTAACCTTTAATGAACGAAAATGTGGTGGCATTCTGACAACAGGATTGTCAAATTTACCGAGTTTTACGTACTGTGACATTGCTTTCTTGCTTGCTGTTAACCAAGAGCTGAAGTTTGTTTTTTTCTTCTACCACGGACGAGTCCAGATTTCCAAACAAGTCCAAGAGAGCGCTGGTTGTGGCATGGCGCGAGTGAAGCATCTTCACCTTCTGAGTGGCAGCACAGGAACATGCCTCAGCATATTCTAAATCCGATTTCAGTTTATCAAAAGCAGTGGTGGCAACTGAACTGTAAACAACAAAGAGTGTCACAACATAGTAAAGGCCAAAACGTAAATGGTGGAAAAAAATTTGAGATGTCTACTTAAGTGCAGATGCGACCAGTTTAAAAAGCGCATGCGATAGAGAATGACGTTCGACGGATCGTTTGACACAGAAACCAACGCTGCATATGGATTTGCAAATGAGGGCATCTTGCTCGATGGATATCACGCTTGGGAATCCTGAAAATTTTGCTAAATGGGATAAAAAATGCCTGCGGCTAAATGCGGGGAAGTCATCGATTGGTCTGAAAGAAAAAAGATTGATGGGAAAGCTCACGGATGGGTGTTTCTTCAGTTGGACTGATGTTCGAATCAATGTTTGCCAACAAAAATATTGGATTTTCCGGACTCGTTGGAGGGTAATTGAGTGCTGGAAGAGAATTTCCCACGATATCTTCGAGGCGCTTAGAATCAAGCAACAGCATCTGGCTATCTGGTGAAAGATCCGTCTGTTCGAAGATAAGACAGCGAACTTCCTCAATGCAGTCGGTTGGATCAACGTAAAGAGATAGGAGGCGGCACTTCTCCACATGAAACACGTGCAATCGGCGACGTAGAAGTAGACTAGAAGCCTCGGCAAAGAAGTGATCAAAAGTCCACATGCGAGTGGCGTCGCATTCCATCAATCCTGCCAAAAGCGGAGTTACGAATTTACGCAGGCCCCTAAAAGTAAAATGTGATTACTATGTATTAAACTGAAATTTGTCTTTGTCTGCAACCAAAGTGTGGCAACGGTACTGTTTCCTGCTCACATGCTAATCTGGCAAGTGGAGGGCAATTCCCGTCCCCAATCAATCGGACCATTCTCGGAGGTCTGTACTCCTGAAATCACCCCAGATTCTTTTTCCGTGGTGATGCAATACCTAATTTTGTAGAAGAAATGAATTAATGTCACGGATGCAGACACCAGCAACCAAGAGATGCGTAACGTACATTGTTTCCCTATTTTTTCGTCCGCCATATGGGCGAAAGGGAAGGGACCCTGTTGCAACATGATATAAAGTCACACCAATACTCCAAAGATCGACGGTCGCCCCAAACGCTTTCCCTGCTACCTTGCGCAGTACGGCACGTTCGTACATGTCGGGATGCTATGGAAGTCAATTACACAATGAGCCAGAAGAAGGAATATGCTGAATGATGTAACACACGATAGGTTTAAATGTTAATATCTGTGGAGCATTTTATATCTGCATTGAAGTTGTCTTACCAAATATTCTTCTGTTCCATACAAAGAAACGAATTGTTGGTCATCCTCCAGTTCCCTGGCCGCTCCAAAGTCGGTAAGTTTGTAAATCGACTTTCCATCTTCGCTGATGTATTTCATTATGTTCCCGGGCTTTAAGTCGCGATGCACGATATTGTTATCCCGCAAGTGTTTCATGCCATCAGCTATACAAAGTTCCAATACATTCTTTACATGCCAAAAACACAATAAGATGGGTTGAAAATCTAATCACAACAAAACATGCCCATTTAAACAAACACGACATTCATGACATTATGACTGTCGTTTGTTTAAATTCTTGTTTATGATGCACTATCGAAGAAAAGGAGGTCACTCGCACTTTAAACACAACAAGGCAACAGATTTCATTTTGATGGAATCGTTTAAAATTACTTTCTGTCCCTTCAATTAATTTTGGTAAATTCCCCCAAACCCAAGTTGTGTACTCACTTAAATGTTTTAAAACCAACACGACATTCATGACATTATGACTGTCGTTTGTTTAAATTCTTGTTTATGATGCACCATCAAAGAAAAGGAGGTCACTCGCACTTTAAACACAACAAGTCAACAGATTTCATTTTGATGGAATCGTTTAAAATTACTTTCTGCCCCTTCAATTAATTTTGGTAAATTCCGCCAAACCAAGTTGTGTACTCACTTAAATGTTTTAAAACCAAAAGGAACTCGTCCTCGCAAAGTCCAAACGTGTTTTCTGGATCGTCTAAAATAGTAAAAAGACTTCCGCCAGTGCATAGTTCCATGACAAGAACTTTGCTGTGGGTTTCCACCTGTCAAAACGAAATATCAACAAACATTTATCCATAACTTGTCTAAAAGAAATTGTACTTAATAGTATTAATTGTTTTTGATCTTGCTAGAATAAATATTGCCCACAAAACTGGAATAAGATTTCTCAATATGAAAGTTAAAAAGTATTATTTATTAATATTAAGATTTGCTTTCTAAATTTATAGCAATGCATGAATAGCGTAATAAATGACATCAAACAGCAAATTCTGTTAACTAGTTCTTCGAACCGGTGAACTTTCCTCAATGAAATAAAAATCAAGATCACATTTTAGTATAGTCAAAAGTAAAACAATCCTTACTTCCTGTTCGATAGCAAGTAATTTGACGATATTTTCTTGTTTAACCTTCTTTAAGACTTCAAACTCTCTCATTTGAACCTCGTAAGGCCGCATATGGCTCAACTGATTAAATGTTTTAACCGCCACAGCTTCACCCGTCATCTAAATTTCAGAAAACGTGAAATTCATTCATTATACCATTATTTTGACACAAGATTTTATACAGGATGCGAGACTTCAATTTTTTTCACTACCAAATCGTTATTACTAAAGTTTTGGAACTTTATTATTAAAGTTTTGGTAGTGACAAAAATTGAGGTCTTGCATCCTGCATTCAATCACCCAGCTACCACTTGAAGAATGGAAACAAGATTTTATAGCCTAGCTGTAATTTGTGACCGCTATGTGGTCAAGAACTAGCAAACTAAGACCAAATTAAGCCTATTATAAAATTCATTAATGAACTAGACAGTTTTATGGTCTCACATGCACGTTTATTTCATTTTTAAAAAAAGTAAAATCTCAGAGTGAAATAGCAAGTTGACAATTTGCATGATTAGGATGACAATCTTTCCTAGTTTGTCCTATCTAGTCCTGTTTTTTTTATAACATTTATGTGACATATTGCTTGAAAAATAAAAATGAAGACTGAAAGTGATGCTATTTTTGATATGGACACCATAAAAACAATGTAATGGGATAAATTGCACAAATCGTTGATGATGATGAATTGGGTATATACAGTACGCTCCATAAAATTAATTGGTCACCCTATTTGCATGAGGCAATGCAAAGACCTACAAAATTATAAACATTATAAATTATTAACAGCTAGACAATACATGTACTGTACTGTGTATCTAAACCAACAAAATATTTATAATTCACTTGTACATGTACTGTATATTAGCAAATGCAAGATATACATGTATGACGTACATGTATTGACATTTGTCACATAGTATACCGTGTTTGTCAACTTTTTTCACAAGTATTTTTTTAAAGGTCCTGATGTGCTCAAGGACTTATGAGTGAGTATAGACTTTGAGGTTAATGCATGGACACTACACGTATACTCAGGCTGCGTATACTACTGTTCAGTATTTTTTGGGAAATTATTTAACGCGACTAATCAATAAACCAACCTTATTTATGCCTTGATACACTGCCCCGGTGGCTCCTTTGCCCAAAATATTGGTGGTTGACCACACAAAAGTGGCTGAAGCCCGCAAATTCGATGACATTTTCGACGACATTTTGCGATGAAGGTCAGGGACGTTATCGTTGTGTATGCTTTCAATCGGCTATGCTAAAATTTCAGTCGATAAGATAAAATTGATTTAAACCCGTTAAGTTCCTGGTTGTTTTTATAAGCTAGTATCCTAGCTCCATGCATGGTTAACGTCGCACCACGGTGCGCTTGACCATCATCCATTTTGACCTAATTAAATTTTGAACTTACCGAAGCTTTGCCACCTTTCAAAATTTACTGCGAAAGTCTCATTATAGTCATAAAACTAACTTTTAAAACCACTTATAAATACCGAGCGATTTGCCATCTTCACTCATGATGCTGAATCCGACAATCACATGACTGTGTTTTTGAGAGGATGTGGCCTTGCTGTAATCTGTTTTTTCTTGTTGTAGTCGTCTGCTCCTTAGTGGGAGATTTGAATTTTCTGGTACTGACATACTTTTAGCGAAACTTTCATTTCTTTTTAGTTTTTAACGATTGCTGTTTTGTTAGCTCTGAAATAGCTACCGGTATATGGCCCAGTATGCAAAATAAAAAAATTGCATAAAGAAAAATGGTAAGTTTTTAAATATTTGCGTTATTACTGCAGACACATACGCACGTTGTACACGCAATGTGATACAAAATATTCCACAGAGTGGAATCTAAGAAATTAGCAAAGATCATTGTTTCCTTTAATTTTCTGTACAAATTATAAAAAAAAGTGCATTTCTTGTACCAATATTATATTATTATTGTAAAAAGTTAACATGGATCGACTGTGAGGTCATGCTAAGTGACAATGTCACGGGCACATACAGTATTCCTCCTCAAAATTCATTATTGAAAAAATCAAAACAAAGCTAATTCTTATGTAAACTTTTTAATTTATTTGACGCGATTCACAGCACTTGTACATAATATCAAATTGAGTATTCATACATGAAAAATGCATAAATATGCGGCCAGTGTGCATCAATGCGGCTAAAGCATCGCAAATGACGAATACTTTCTGGTTTCGGTCATCCACACTCTGCCTGGTCCTCGAGGCGGTCCACAAATGCGCTTGGAACGCCTATCTTATGAAGAGTGATTTTTGGAACGTAGGGCAGGTGAGGCCAATAAAACAGCGTTGCTTCCCAACACATTTCCTTCAAAGTCGGGATTTTCAACCAGATTTGGCAGATGTCTGCTGTGCGGGCATTTTCCTGGACGTTGGTAACGCCCCCATACACATACATGCAACCGTTCTGGAAAAAAGAAAAATGCTGAAGCTGGTCTCCACACCAAGAATTGGAAATGGACAATTAACTTCGTCGCCCATACCGGCGTTACTGCAGCTGAGTGAAAATAAGTAGGCCGAGGTACTCCGTTAATAATTCGCTTCCACTTGAACGTATTCAAGTTGAGTCGCCAAACGTCAGTGAAAATCTCCTCACCATTGTAGCCACCACAAATAAATACAGCTAGAGTTATAGATTGAAACGATTATGGATTAAAAAGCAAGAAAACATTAAATTGGATCAGAAATAGAAAATATTTTAAGGAGTAATTTACTTTCATCCAAATGAACTAAGCTATGGCAACGACGTGGGGCTGGATAACCTGCGGCACATAATCAAGAGTCCAGGTCAGGCATGGGTATTTTAAATAAGAACATTGAGCGAATAAGGCAATGAAAATTACCTTCTGGGAGTCCATTATCTGCATGTGTGGCTACTCGATGCCAGGTATTCGATTTTAGGTTAAAGCAAGGAAGCTAATCAAAAAGATGCATAATCATGATGATGCACTGCATAAAGATACAAAAGAGCTAGTAAAATTATCATTGGAAATATTTGCGCCTACTTCTCGAAATGGAAAGCTTTCTGCAGCCGTGCCCCCTCCAAATACAAAGAGATGATCTGAATGATGAGCTATTTCATGACGATATCTACATAATCAAATAACATCCAAAAAGTTCAGAATGCTAATTTATCTGCATGCAGATTCAATTAATGGTCTTTTGGGTACCTTTTTCTTGGCCTTTTACTTTTCGCTGCTAACTCTACCCACGTTCTGCTGATCATGTCTAGTTGATGGACGTCTATGGAATACTCGTATCCTGTTGTACCACCCACAACGTACAATTGATTGCCACTCGTAGTCACAGCCTAATGAATATAGCCCAATTTTTTAAAATGATCTAGGTTGGCATGATGATTTAAGAGATGACACAAAAAAGTATCAATGGCACGGTTTCAAAACTTATATTCTCAACTTAAAACAAAAGCACGTTTTTCATGTATGGTTATACTGTATGTTAGGTATGCTTAGCCATTTTCAACAACAACAAAAATGCTATCCACTTTTATTTCCTCTCATGTTTAAGTGCCTGTCTTTCCAGGTTGTTTTGGTGAAAATGCAACAGAAAATTACCTGACCATATTGTTCCAAAGGACAATCGCCAGTCGTTACAACCTCTCCCCATGCAAGCGTCCGTAAATCACAGAAATGCAATTTGTTGCTGCTGCTGTGACCAAATGGTACACCCGTGCCACCATAAACCAACAAATAATGGCCACACAACAGAGCTGTATGCAACATGAAAAAAAATCCAAGAAACAAGTTGAAATTTGTGATAACAGCGTAGATTTTAAAAAAAAATAATCTAAGGGTGCACACCAGAATGTGAAGCCAATTCCTGAGGTACGAATCCTGTAGTTTTTAATTTTATCCAGCATTTTGTGGCAAAATTAAACTTCCAAAGCTAAACAACAGAGAAAGGCATTAAAAACATGAAGTGGGAGTTAAAGCTAAACGAATGTATGAATTTGGCTAACTTCACGGAATAATGGCTTTGATTCTGGCCAATTCGGATCATCTCTCAAGTCCTCGTCATCCAGCTGAATTTGAGGGTTGTACCCACCAAATGAATATAAATTACTTTCGTTCGCAACACATCGATGTCCACTGCGAGGTTTTGGCAGTTTCTGAGCTGTATATTGTAAAATCTGTTATTTTTTTTTTACAATTGTACTTGAAATGGTTAGCAGGAAAAAACAACCAATTCCATACAATATATAGGTGGGGCACATATTGCAACAACTTTTAATGCCTTTAC
Organism: Ommatoiulus sabulosus; assembly: GCA_034697705.1. Lineage (NCBI taxonomy): Eukaryota > Metazoa > Arthropoda > Diplopoda > Julida > Julidae > Ommatoiulus > Ommatoiulus sabulosus. Next base: position 12,209 of record JAQGAO010000170.1, on the reverse strand, counting down.
TTACCACAATATTTATTTCCATACGGTTCCAAAGGAAGCATCTTAAAGGGTGTACACTCGTACAAACGTTTCCCAGTGCCTTTCTCCATTTCACTTTTTAAAAACTTATAATAATTTGGCTACCGAGTGTAATTTAGTACGTGGTCGCAGCTAGCTGACACGACGACGCCGTTCCTAGCACAGAGTCGATAACTAAAAAATGGGAAAATTCTCAAGTCACTAGGATATTTTCCACTATAAACTTTTTTATGTTTACTCTCATGTTCGATTTTGGTTGCTACCACACCAAAATATTTAAACGATATCTGCACAGTGACAGTATGATAACTTGCTGTATTTTCGCTCCACTATGATCCATCCATATGTAGCAGTGATGCCAGACACTGCAAGATTGGAATTTTGGAAACTATTAAAATAAATTTGATGTGACGACAACATATATATTTATATAGTATTTTATAGCAATGAAGAAAGTAACCTTGAAAATAATAGCTGTGAGGAATATTTATGATCAGAAAGGAGTATTTAAAATTGGAGCGGAGGATCGCCAAGCGCCATCATTGCCCCATCCTTCCTTTCCATCTCAGAAAAATGGCCTCTCGACTGTTGAAGCTAACTTCATCTCTAAGTAAATTCGCTCGACCTTCAGTGGTAAGTGTAATTTTTATTGGTGTTTTCCAATGCAGACTTCGACTATATATACATTTATATGCATACATATTTTTATTGGGATGGTTGTCCTTTCAAGCAGGTAAGCAGACCTCGTACGTCCTTCGAAATTAACCTTTAGGACATTGACAAAATTTGCTCAAAGCTAATTCCTGGTTTGAGATTATGTACGTTCCATCGTTTTCCTATGTATAGCCAGTTCCATTACATTTATAGAGACATTATAATTAAGTAACAACCTTAATCTGCAGCTTATTTTTTAATACAGGTACTTGAACGGAAAATACAGTATATACAGTATGCATGCGTGGTTGCATGCAAGTACCGCGCGTTTATTTTTGCTTTTACCGGTTGATTGTATATGTTTTTCCAGTTCACAGAATTCTTTGACCTTTTTTGGACAGTTTTTTCGTTGCTTTATAGCTTTAATAAGAAATATCACCACCTAATGCTTAAATACTTTTAAACAATGCTTGAAAGCAGCTTTTGTTGAATAATTTGACCATAAAGGAAACTAGGCATATTTGTATATTGAGGTTATACTGTATATATGATCCTGGCTTCGGATCCTGACTCACACTTGGACATCTTTAGTTTTTCAGAAGTCACTTCTGAACAACTATGTTCAACAAGATGTTTCTTTCCTCATCTTTGTTTTATTCATATGGTTTAAAGCGTTACAAATGTAGTGTTGATAACTTCAGTAATTAAACCACTGCTGAGAACTGTTTGTATATCCAACTGGTTTATTCAAAAGCTTAATCTCAACTAAAACTAGAATCCTCTTTTATAAGGTACTAGGTCCTTATCAAGTTACTCTGACCATGAGCACTAATTGTGCCACGGCTAGAAATCAATGGACAGACACTTTTGCATATGTGGTAGCCTACATGGCAAAGCCTTTATTTAAGTACATTTGTGGCATGGCGTACAAGTATCCTGAGATGGGTAGCCTTCTCTGAATCCTAGCTGTGGCTGGATTGCCTTCTTCTGGTCCTGGTCACTCCTTTTATACCGGTTGGTGTTGGCTTCGTTAGTCCATGATTGGTCCTTTGCTGGGATTCAATTTCCTCCTGAAAATTGGGCCACTTGTGTCATTTGGGTCATCCGGTCTTTCCTTGGATCCACGGTCTTTAGTCTGGTAGCTGGTTCCCTCTGGTGGGTTAGGTACATATCTCGTCACACTAATATAAGTACATGCACTTGCCACTTTTTTGGGTGCGAAAACGCTGCAGCGCCGCCCTGTTGGTTAGTAGTTATCACTACGAGGATATGCCACGCCCATATTAAACTGTGAAACCAAATCGTCAAAGCTGAACAGGGTAACACTTTTATCTCATTGGCTTCCATGTTTATGGTAATTAATGATGCGTGCAAAGGCCGCATGTTTTAGAACACAGGTGAGTGACATGTTGCCTACGATTCATTTACAAGCGCAGGGCATGGATAAAAACTAGTTCATATGTATTAATCAACAGGGCGGCGTTTCAATGTTTTTCCCCACTGGAACATCAAAGGCGCCGCCACGGAGTGCATGTACAGTGTACTTATATTACATATACTGTGCCAATAGCCTATGTGCAGCTCCCATACATGCAAGTTCTGACCCAAGCATGTGCTAGTTAGAACTGCGTAATAGAACCAGCACAAACTGAGATCAGTAAAACTCCTTAATTAACTTATATTAAGCTGTGACATGTAGGTTCATGTATTGTGCTCCCAGTCATTGTTTGAGTACTTTATAGTCTAGGATACTCATGCAGACTAAAACTTTACCGGCGCCGATGGTCAAGGGGTTTTGGCATTTGCCTCTTGATCCTAACTAGCCGGGTTCGCTTCCCGGTCGAGGTCAGTGAGAATTTTGAGGATATGCAAAATTCTCTAAGTGAGCTCTTTCGGATGAGAGATTAAACCGATGCCTCGTGTAGATCCCATTTGCACTCTGCACGTTAAAGATCCCACTTGGGGGTGGAAGTCACCCTTCTTAGGAAAAATTTCAAGGTAGGTGACGTTGGTGTTCAGCCTCGTAGCAGAAATAGGCCAACGTTAAAAATCCACAAACAAACAAATAAACTAAAACTTCACACCAAAAGCTGCTTCTAGGCAAATGTTCCGCTTGAAATCGGTCGTGACCATGCTCCTTTACATAGACCTCTATGATCTGACTTTTATATTCTTATTTTATTCTGAGAATTCCATATTTCTTATTCTTTTTTTTTTTTTTTTAGACACCCCGTCGTTGGCGTGCTTCAGCCACCAATGCTGCAACTTATGACCAATGTCTTGTAAATGTTCCTGAAACTACGGTAAGCACTCTCGAAAATGGAATTAGAGTGGCCACCGAAGATTCCGGATTACCAACTTGCACGGTAAGTAATGAAATATTCCTAACTTTACTTATTTGTTTCTGATTAATATCAATATAATCTATGCGTTATGTATAATTTAGGTTGGTCTGTGGATTGATGCTGGAAGTCGATATGAAAATGAGAAAAACAATGGTGTTGCTCACTTCCTGGAACATATGGCTTTCAAGGTAATCAGTTGTACTTAATAACCTTGTTATCTCAGTTAAATTAAACCAATACCTATTGGGAACATTTTTAGATATAATGCTGGATGTAGTTAAAAATACTCACAAACTAAAGTTTATCATGCTAAATGTTGAACAGTTTCCAAACATTTTTCATGACTAAGAAATGTTGGATATGGGAAGTATTTGTATTGAATATTGGTATTGTAATTATCTTATGGTTGAAAAATTTTAGGGTACTGCCAAACGTTCTCAGACTGACCTAGAGCTTGAGGTTGAAAACATGGGAGCTCATTTAAATGCCTATACGTCTCGTGAGCAGACAGTATTTTATGCGAAATGTCTATCCAAGGATGTGAATAAAGCTGTAGAGATATTGGCTGATATTATTCAAAATAGCAAGTTTGGTGAGCAAGAGATTGAGAGGGAAAGAGGAGTCATCCTTAGGGAGATGCAGGAGGTGGAATCCAATCTACAGGAAGTGGTCTTTGACCATTTACACTCCACAGCATATCAGGGTACTCCACTTGGACGAACCATTCTTGGACCAACCCAGAATATCAAGTAGGTTTTCACATAAGTTTAGCTTAACTTAAGCTAGGTCTCAATTTTGATGGTCAACATTATTTTCTCGTTTTTTGCGTTAGGTCCATTAATCGTAACGACATTTTGGAATACATCAATACACATTATAAAGGATCACGAATGGTTTTGGCCGCATCTGGAGGTCAGATCTATTATTTCTGTTTCAATTATCATGCTTAGATTTCAAAATTGCTATAAATCGTCAGCAATTATATGGGTCCTGTTGGGGATTGAATTTAAGAGAGAGTGTCAGACAAAGCATGTTTTTAGTCAAATGAGTGTTACTTTCATGTGCATGCTTTTTAAATGGTTACCTAAGATTTTCTTGTCATAATTTATTTTCTGAAAAGAGCTTATGCAGCACAATTATTCATTAGGCTGGTTGAATGTGCAGAAAGCTAGTTTGTTGGATGCCTCACTTCAGTTGACACCTAACGATTTACTCTTATTAAAAACAAAACATAGAGTGTTTCTATTTATGTTTCTCATTAGGGGTCAGCCACGGGGAATTGTCTAAGCTTGCCAAACAACATTTCAGCTCCATCAAAAGCGCCTACGATGGCGCCGAGATACCTTTAACCAAACCGTGTAGATTCACCGGCTCGGAGATCCGAGTTCGTGATGACTCCATGCCATTGGCTCACGTGGCAATCGCCGTCGAAGGTTGCGGCTGGGAAAATCCAGATAATCTGCCACTTATGGTAGCCAATACAATCATTGGCAGCTGGGATCATTCTCACGGGGGTGGTGCCAACGTTGCCAGCCGTTTAGCGCAGGAAGCTGTCAAGGATAACTTGTGTCACAGCTTTCAGTCTTTTAACACGTGCTATAAGGACACTGGGCTATGGTAGGAGCTATTTTAAAACTGTTTATAATCAATGGACCTATTTAATGGCATTATTTATTAATCTCTTTCAATTTACAGGGGAATTTATTTCGTTTCTGGGGGGCTACAAATCGAAGATATGATGTATAATTTGCAGAGTGAATGGTAAGTCTACCTAATTATGAAGATGCTGCTTAAAATGTTAAAATGTTTTTTGGCTGAATATCATTTTAAGAAATCAGATGTAATCGTTCATTGTCGTCTAGGATGCGTATCTGCAGCAGTGTTACCGACTTCGAAGTTCAAAGGGCTAAGAATTTACTACGGACTAACATGCTTTTGCAATTGGATGGGTCTACACCTGTGTGCGAAGATATTGGCAGGTAAGTTGTCGATTGTCAATGATTGCAAATGAATTAGTCTGTGCATTTCTTAGATACCCTCTTTGCTTTTCAGACAAATGCTTTGCTACGGACGTCGAATTCCACTTCCTGAATTAGATGCTCGCATAGACGTGAGTTGTATTAATATTTGCTTTGATGATCAAATGAATTATTGGGGAAGTTTGGGATAGTTTGGTTTGAGAAGTATTGGGCGCCATGTATCGACCTTTCAATTAATGATGTGAAATATCATGTGGGTGTTTTTGCTGACAATTTATCTTTTATAAATTTATAGGATCACTTCATCGACATTTCGTTTTTTTTTGAGTTTTTATATTTGTTACGTGGATTTGTGATTTATTCTTATTTTCTTTTAAAAGGCAATTGATGCAAAAACTGTAAGAGATGTCTGTACCCATTACATTTATGATCGATGTCCTGCCGTTGCTGCCATTGGTAAGCAAAACATTTCTCCTGTTTACAAATTTGCAGATAATATTCGAACATCCAAGTTCATAGCAATGATAGATTACACCTTGATCAAATTTTTAAGTAAAGTTTGCTTGCAAAATAGCTATAGCAGTTAGGCTGTAATTATTTAATTTGGTTGCTACTTTTTTCTTTATTCCCGATTTTCCTCACAATCTATTTGGCGACATACCGTATGACACTATTGAGGCATAATAAAAGCGCATGAGCATGGTGAAATCAAATCTAATCAACGTTTATTTTAGTTAGAAATGCTTTATTTATGTCTATTATACATGCATCGATAAATACAAAAGAGCTTGACTATATGATATCTGCTTTAAAATTATGAACTGAAACCTATCCTATTGTAAATCAGGCCATACACGAGGAAAGTTATACCTGGAAACTTGGCAATTTCTGGCGTGGCCGAAAAGTCAACGCATATTTCTGAGCATTTTACTAACCATGGCTTCTAAAAAGGAAAATTTAAAACTGAAAGTAATTAGACTGCATTTATGTTTTTATGATTGACAAATTAAAACATTTTATTTCTCGTAATTCACATTCTAAAAAAACAGAACTTTTTGAACATGCCATATTTCCAGATATAACTTTCCTCGTGTATGGCCGGCTTTAAGGGTCTTCCAAATTTTCCGAATATTTGCCACATTTTTACACGGTGCTAATTAAGCTTTTCCTGGGTTTGTAGGGCCAGTTGAAGGACTGCCAGACTACACCCGCGTGCGTGCAAGCATGTATTGGTTAAGGTTGTAGGCAGAGAAGATAAATTAAAATTAAGCAATATTTCGGTAAGCTATGTTGTATATTATACAAATTGAGTTTAGTGTTTTGCTACAGTATAGCTCAGATGTTTCTAAAACTGGAAACAAACCTTAATTGGAATTCTAAACATAATTTTGTAGATTATAGCAATGTACTCCACTTCTTTGTGGAATAGTGCATACTGTGTCCAATAAATATTTCCAGCTGTATAAATTGTGCAAGTTCTGTTTGCTTTGAGTCTGCACCATTCATTATACCGATACATCAGATTGAACAATTTACAAACAAAATGTTTATTCACCCAGATAAATTACAATAATATCAAATGAAAATAAATAGGATCGATTCTTCCCCAACTGTTACCGATGAAATGTTGACAGAATCCAGTGTGATATTCTCGAAAAGATGAAACTTCCAAACCCTAATCTGCAAACGTAAAAAGTCTGGTTGATTTACAGACATTCTTGACTGTAAATGAGACCATTCCAGCACTACAAACTGCCCAAGATCCCGTCATTTTTTCAAAATTGATGCATGTGCACCGTTGGTTTAGGGTGCCCCATATTTCGGATGCATTTGACGGCAAAGAAAGCTGAGAAATTGCTACGTTCTAAAACCATATTTAGCGACAGTCATCCGAGTATGCAAAATTGATACGGGTTGTCAATTTTGCCTGCACCGAAATACTTACATGATTCGCAAATATTGACTTTATTAAGTTTCAGCTTTTTACTGTTTAATCATAATTATGATGGATTTCTTATTCATATCCCTTGAGATGTTTTTTTGACATACAGATATCATGCGATATTGATGTCTTTTAGCGTAAACTAGCCTAGATGTCGCCGTTTGTAATGCTGACCTGGTCTAATCTCTGTTAATCGCTGTTGTGGCTGACACCATGGAAGAGTCGGTGGTGTCGTCTAACGTTATGCCTGCTACGGAAACCGCCAACTCCACAAACTGCTCATAGATGGGTTGAAAAGTTTCATAGAAATGGTTCTTCCCTGGTTTTCTAATCAGCCAGTCGCTCCCTGATTTAACTTTGGTCGGCTTCTTTTCCGGAATGGTGTTGTTGCAATTCACCGGAGGTCGGGTCGGTTCGGGACGCTTCACCAGAGGTCGGGTCGGTTCCGGACGCTGCACAGGTTGGATTTCTGGCTGGGGCTTGGGGATGACCGGTGGACGCGGTTGTGGCACTGGTTGAGGTGAATGACGACAGGCCCCACGTCCTGATAGGATTCTAAATGGGCTCAACTAATGTAAAGAAGGATACTTGCTGGTAGTACTACATTTAAAAATGTTCACCAATCAGTGTCGAATATACAATCAAAGTTCTTACTCCTTCTGAGCTGCAGGTGAGGCCATTTGCGCATCCACATAAACCACAGCTGTCCCCATTGCTAAAACCACGCTTTTCGCATCTAGTTTTAGGCAATAAGAGAGTGGCTTTAATAACTCCAGCAAATTAACATAGTTTATTTTCAAGTTGGAGCAATCTCATGGATTTTGAGGAGTTTTTTGATTTTTAAAAGGAAACGTTTGATGTACGGCCCACCAGTAGTTCTATATCTATTGGCATATGGCGGCTATGATAGTTTTAGACAAATATTAAAACATGTTCGTAAAATTAGCATTTTTATAGATAAAAAATATCTGGAAATGGCTAATGTATGGGAATTTCACATTTTTCAGATTTTACCCACTGCTCGTATTGATCCCTAGATTGAGCTTAGTAAAATTAAAATCAAGTATTTAATTAAAGTGTAAATTTACGCTTAAATCTCTAGAGAAAATTAACGTCTTTGTGAAAATCACTCGTTATCTCTCACTCGTTGTGAAAATCACTAAATATTTTGATTGATAAGTCGCGTTTAAGTTAAAACTGCAAGAATTTCTCGGTGAAGTACACCTTATCATACGATTACGAAATTTGCCCAAGAGGGTTGTAAGGACCAAGAAGATACCGGGCAATTCTGAATGATTTACATTTACATGTATATTCAGGAAAAGCGGAACAGCCTGACAACACTGTATGCTACATCAGGCTATGCTGGCTATGGCTTATTAAAGAGGTGCCTACAACTCTTGGAGAGCAACTTTGATTCTGAAAGGCATGAATAGCGAGTAAATGTTTCCAGACTCCTTTTTCCTTTACCCAGGCTGCATAGGTTTAAAGACCAGGGTTATTTTTGCCTTTTCTGCAAATCCAGTCTGTCTAAAACCTTTGTCTACTAACTACCTGAATAAGTAAAATGATTGTGCGCAGCATTCATCCGCACGGCAATCTTTGTCGTCTAAACACTTGCGAACTTGAGCAGCAACCTGTAAAATTGAATAAGTTCGATGTAGTCTCGAGTCTGCATAACATGGTTTATAACAGTGTTTCTCAACCGTCGGTCTGCTGAAATTTGCTACCCGTCCACGAAAAAGTCGTTACGTGAACTCAACTTGCTTTTTATTTTAAATTAGATAACTATATAATTTTTAATTTATATTAGTATTTAAAAACTAATACCAAAAAACTGTATAAATAATTGTTTTTATTTCTGTTTTGGTGGACTGCGACATTTTTTTTTCTTATTTTCACTTGTCCACCAAATATTTTTATTGTTTTTACCACTCTGCGAAATATTTTTCTAATTTTTGCCGTGATATGGCTGAATTACTTATATAATTTGTCTTTAACTTATAGACTTAATTGAATAAATGGAACTTAGTGTCCATCTCATTCATCCCAAACTCAATTCCATATTTATAAATTGCAGCCTGCGTGCGTTTTTATACAAAAAATTCCGTCCAAGAAAACTGTCCATTTTTAAATACTGTCCATAATGTGCCAACATCTATTTGTATGCATTATCGTTGAACTTCAATACAGCACATGTTTTAATGTTATTCATTTACTTTAAATTGGTTTGCTATTTTCAAAACCTTCCGGTTATCCCCTGTTGTGCCAGAATTTCATTATCATATTCGGTACAATATTTTTATTACATTTAAGAGGGTCATCTACCTTGACATATGTTGGGAAGCACTCGTCTTAATTTCAAGGCTAGAAACGGTTTTATATAGAAATTTTTACATAGAAAGCAAAAGGAAACTTTTATCACCTCGATTTTTGTCCACATCTTATTCAAAATTAATTTAAATAAGAGAAAAAAAGCAGAATAAAAGAAAGCAATTGTGTTCGTTGATTAAGAATTATAAAAATAGTGAAAAATCCCCGAGGGTGGTTAGCCCTATACCTGTAATCTTACAAATTTCGAATACATCTGAGATTAAAATTTTATTCTCATCAATATAAATATCGAGGCAGGAGACCCTCAGGATTAAATTTGAAGGTTGGCGGAAGACATGGTCTTAATTTTAGTTTTGTAAATGTTGAAGTGCACTTGACATTCGTTTAATTTTTGTCCCAAAATACATGTATGAGTTGTACAAGAAAACTGCATATATTTTTCGCTATTTTGTTTGTGCCATGTGTAATGACGTTATTACGCACAGTTGAATAAACATTGAAGTGTCATACTCACCTCATTGAATAGGACTGCCAATGTCACGGCTAATATGGACAGTTGAATATGCATGTTTGCAACTGGATTTTACCTTTGCTTTCTCTCACTTCTTTGAACAGTCTGTCAGGCCGAGGGCCAACGCACCTTATTTTTAAAACTTTTGGACAAGTTGAACTTTTAAACTCCTCCTCTTCACCTTTCACCAATTTTATCATTGGTCGATAAAATATAATTAACAGCTTACCAGTGGTGGAAGTAAAGCAGGATTCTCGTAAATATGGAATATGGGTATTGAGAGATGTAGAGGAAATTACCAATATTCTTAGTTATGCATCATCATGATGTTTATTGTGCACTACCACATGGTAACACTTGTTGTTGGGGTGAATTTTGTTTTAAAAATTACTACATGTATTTTTTCTCGTGTGGAAAGATTGAACCGCCAGTCAGCTGACATTTTTGGTAAATTTTAAATTCTAGCCACAATCGAACAGCACATTTCCGGGTCCTCTATTACATTCAATCGTTGCAATTCAATTCAAGTTATCCCTGGAGAAAATGTTATATATTTCTGTTCCGAAAGGCTTTACAATTCTACAAAAATAAAACCACGATACCTTTTTTTCTAAAAATTGACAAAATTATGAAGAAATTAGTTATGAACGATAATTTATCCACACGATTCAACTTTTTTTTTAGATACGAACAACTCTCCCAAATGCCATTTTATTCCAAAACGAAAACCTGAATTATTTTGTTTTTTAAAAACATGAAAAATTTTTAAATACGATTAATTCATGTATGTTTGTGCTTGTACGCTGTCTATTTCAATTTACTTTCATGTCATATTTATGACTTTTTTGTCACGTAGATAATAATATGCAACATTATTATTTCCCATGATGAAGAAATGATAATCGTTAGTCGTAGATAATCTTTTTTTTAACAAAATGGAAAAATTAAAATTTTTGCAAAAGTATCTCGTTCACACATTTAAAATGGTTTCAATTGCTTCAAAAATCGCTGGTCCGCTCTTTAGTTGTTAATTTATAAATGGTATGTTGATAAATATCGGCTACTGATTATAAGAAAAATATTTGAGCGAACGTTTCGAACATTTTTTTTTTGTTCCGTTATGGCCTAATCTAAGATGACCTTTAGAAATAGGAAATAGTGTAAAATGCGGGCTAATGAAATTCGCTTTCACTTTTTGTTCTTGTCTCATGAAGTGTCAGTGCTCTCTTCTCATCTACTTCCTGCATACCTGTACCAGTTTTTCTCCTCGAAAGCACTTGGTGTCTGAAACATTGACCTTCCAAGTTCCCTATCAGGCAGGTAGTAGTGTACTATTCGGTGTTGCCTATCATTAACCAGATAAGGGAATGTTATTTTGATAAAGAACAGCTGGAGCGCGGCTATATTCATGTTCTCTGCAAGAAACAGCTACATGTAGGTAATAATAGCCTATAGCAAAACTGTGCAAGTTATTAAAATATTGCGGCCAAAAGGCATATTTTTCAAAAAAAATTTTGGAAAAGTCTAACCTCAAAGCAAACGAACAAATTAGGTAAAATATATAACGGAAGTTGAGTGCATATATGCTTTACTTGCTAAAGAAGGACTCTCAGGCTGTTTCATAGCTATTTTTATTAAAGATAGGATTATTTTAGGGCAGAAAAATCCTTTAGTTAAAAACAGACGTACACAACTTTGTAAATCCTTTTTCAGTCAAGTGGGTTAAAAAATGGAGCCATTTGGAGCACACTCTACAACCCTTGGTTTAGTCGGAAATGGGTCCGAAAAACAAGTGGCCCCCAAATGACTCAAATTCGACGTTTATCTATGCGTAGTGCAAACACAAACCCATTGCCTTTTTTATTTTTGGCGAAAACAAATTGCTTCAAATATCTTCATTTTGGGTCCATTCGACCCAAGATATATGGATAGCTTTATCCATCATAAGGCGGTATTTTTAAATTATTGGACAGCTTGGGCACAGCTCTCCAACAGCGGTATTCCAAGGTTAATGCATTCTTTTTTTTAATTTCAAAGTATTTTAGACCTATTAATTTCGATTTCCGACATTTTCCGTCGCATTCCAGGCGTCGAAACGAATCGAATGAGACCAAAATCGAGAACATTGTCGCAAATAATGTTATTTTTTAGGGAATAATTTCGGTTTACGGTGCAAACTATATCTCCGTAACTTTTGGTGTTGGCGACTGGATGTTTAAATATTTGAATAGCACTTACCGAGCTGAGGCGCGGACGAAAGAGTTGAAATCTGTAGGTAAATCCGTTTTTAATTTACGACGATTTTCATTTTGGAAAAAGTTCATTGGCAGCCATGTTTCTGCCTTCGGCTCCCGACTTCCAATATGGCGTTCAAGCGCCAGGAGTTGGCTTCTGTAAAGGCGTTTTTTCGTCGATTTCAATATGAA
>JAQGAO010000169.1:0-44670 GCA_034697705.1 Ommatoiulus sabulosus | reverse complement strand
ATTCTTCCCTGACTTTTCCAGGTCTGGGGGAACCCTGTTATATTATTATTTTTAACGTCTTCGTGGACCCCCAGTACTTAATCCATGGACCCCAGGTTAAGAAACCCTGGTATATAGGGTGCGTGCCGTCCATGTAAGTCCTTGGTTGAAAAAGGAAATTGCACATAATTTACCCAGTACTTTCCGATTAACAATTTTAATATATTCATATAGTGTTATTTCCAAATGCAAATAAATTACTTAGATCCCTGTTGTTCGGTTGGTCGTTATATTGTTGTCACGAAGTGTTAATTTCAATCATTGCTTCTGTTTTGCCCAACAAATGAATGTTCCACCATATTCAATGCATTAATTATAACAATATTGAGCGACGTTGTTTTCACAGATTAACGCGGAGATAGCAGCTAGCGTCCACGTGACTGGTGCTTCATTGGCGTTACATGTAATTATATGTGGAACGTGTAAGTTTAAATTTAAAGTGTGTCGGGTTGGTGCACATTAGAAAAAGAGAAAACAGCGCTAAACCCTTTTAAAATCCAATTTTTGTATTAAAAAAAAAGCAAATAGATTGAACTTGTATGGGAAACTGTGTTTTAAGCACTTGAATAATCAGAGCGTATACAGTATTATTCAACGTTCCATTGTCAGGCTGTCTGCTTGTGCCTAGGGTGTGGTACGTACGTTGGAAAATCCTCGATAGTTTAGCCCCGCTAAAAACCTGAAACCCATGCATATCCTAGAGATGTCCGTGCGCACCTAAGCACCTTGTCGTTTCGGTTTTAAACTCATTCGGGTGAAAAGTTAATCAAAAATAGCCCCACTTGATTCGGATAAAACGGTTCCTCTTCGAAGCTGTTTTATCTGGTTGGCACAGATTCTTGAGAATTTCCAGCGAAAGTTGATTCTGCCGAATCACGATAGCGTCTGAAGAAGCTGATAAGGTGGAATTCCATCATTTATAGGGTACAACCGTAAGAATAATGAAAACATTGAGTGGCGCTAAAAAAATCAATCTCGTATACCGGTTTTACGTATCATAAAACAGGCTGCAAATATAGGCTATCCCTAATTCATTAATAATCATCATTTAACTAAGAAACGTGTTGTTGACGGCACGGTGCAGCCACTATTGTGTGGAATTGTTAAAAACTGTATGCATGGAGAGTATCCTTTATCCGAAATTCCTTAATACTGTAATCCTAAGTCTGAGCCTTTTTCAAGACGTTACAAGTGGGAAATTTCCACATCTGGTAACATGTGACGCGTCGCATGCAGTCAAAATGAAATAAGTTGTAAGCAAATGTTTATGTATCGTTTTTATTAAACTGGGGAAAGACTTCATGTGCACCATGTATATCTGGTATATTTTCTTATCACAATGTCCGTTGATATGCCGAAAAGTTGTTTCTATTTTTAAAATTGATTTTAAGTGATGTTTGCATCTGTTGAAAGACTATCACTATATAAAATATTCAACCTGTACAAATGTTTATGTTGAGAACTTACTCCATGCAGTTGGGAATCAATATACTGACGATTTTTCTCGATGTTAGGTGATAACGGAGGAGGATTTCGGGAAGTATATTAAAATCTTTTTCATGGGCCTAATAAGTAGTTTCTATATTGAATGTTTTACTCATCCACCAGATTTGTTTCTCCAAATACTATAATTCCAACGGTTTGCTGAAATTTCTGAAAAAGCGCTGATCATGACACATTAAATGTGATAAAGAAGTCGTCTGCACGCGTTGCCATTTTGAGTTTATAAGCCATTTGCGAATGTAGGCCGTTCAGCTTTATTATGATTTTTTTCTTTCTCGTAAAAGGCATTTTAATGGCCTAACTGAACTTGTTCTTACTATATCTTGTCCATCGCCATGCAGCCTGTGTTTTGTGAATGTCACGATAGTCATAACGCCCAACTATAGCTCTGTGTATAAAAGCGTTTGTTCCCTTTTCTGAGAGAGGCCATGAGGTGCTCCAGGCACAATCGAAAGCGACTGCTGCGTATTCGTCGATCGGCTGCCAATTTTGTAAGACTATCGATAGTTCCTGCAGTTTTGGAGAACTTTCTACACTCGTGTTCAACAGCTAAGCATAATTTAAATACATGTACTTGTGAATATTTGTAAATTATGCTTAGCTTTTGGACATATGAGTGCACGAGTCAATAAAATGTCCTATGCGAGATTTCTATCCGATCGAATTTCCTATATTTTGGGTGTTATTATTTTGATTTATATGTAATGTTGGAGCTCATTGACCACTGAGAAATGCAATAAACTCCGACATTTTGTCATAACATTAAATATTTGCCATCGCAGTTCTTTACTGTATATGTACATGTAATGTAGATCTGTGCAAAACTCGACCGTGAAAAAAATGGGCTTGAAATCGAATGCATTCAATTATTTCATGTAATATTTCGATTTTAAGTCATTTCTGAAAATAGCTTTTTCTAATATCTATTTAAATGTAAATACATAAAATAATCCTTCGCTGAGAAGTTTATACACGCGCGTGTTATTTATACAGTAGCTGTGGTATTTTAGATAAGTTAGCAGGTGTTTGGTACCTTGACCTTGTACGTGTCCATACTGTAGATGCAACAAAGATATTGACAGACACGATTCAAACTTTTGAAGTTTTAAAATTCTTCTTTCTATTTTCCTATTTTAAGATCAAAATTTTTTCCTATAAATTCGTCATCAGCGTTGGTCACGGAGATGTCCGTTCTCGTTTAGGTTTATACCGGCTGCGGGAGTTCAAAAAACTGGCCTTTCTGCAGGTATAACGTGTGGCGGCGGAATTCCTCGACGGCCAATGGTCACTGAGGTGGTGGCCATTCATCCTCCCATGCAGAGTGTCTTGACTATGGCTTAAAATGGTTCGCTTTTAGTTGTTGTTCAGGAAGCCGCTCCGGGTTCACGCATTCCGAGGATGTTCCTCCGTCTGACCCTTCTAACCCCGTTTCCAAAACTTGCCCTCGTCTCGGCGTTCACTCGCCCTCTTCCCGAGGTCGGATCCTTGGCATTTGCCCCTGGTTGTACTAAACGGGAAGTGCGAAACGTGGGGGGAAACGGGTTGCGATCCATCGGTTCAATGCCGTAATGCTCTTTCCGTTCGATGAACCCAGGTTTTGCACGTTGCTCGAAAATAAGCGACTCCGTGCGACGGTGCGATGAACCCAGGCTCGTTTCCTCCTTGTTTATACATCCGAGGATTTCAACAAAAACATCTCGGTGAAGCTTGGCATATTTGCCGAAAAAACACCCGGCGCGTCCTTTTGGTTCGTCACCAAATAGCTTAGAAACAAACGTTTCCAAGTTTTCAAGTCCATTAAGTTTAGCCAAAATTTCCCACATTTCTAATGCAATGAAGCGATGGCGGAATTGGCTGTACTGCCGGAGGATTATGCATTTTCTCGAAGGAGGGGAAAGACCTAATTAGCTTGAGGCAAGTAAATATGTTACTTCGTCAATGGGCTCGTAAGAGGGTCAGGGGCACCGTTCTGTTGGCCCACTGCTGTAAGGGCTGTCGAGACTAACCTTGAAAGATTGGGTGACCATTTGACGCCGTTTACATCCACCTTGAATTTAACGTCGGAATGTTGATGGGATTTTGATGCCAATGCTTTGCGGGGATGGCTCATGGAAGTTCTAGATAAGTCGAACAACTGCATTTGCTTGAGATAGCCATAATGAAAATGCTTGTATTGGAAATGTGCTAATGTTTAGCAATTTCATATAATCGAAGTGCAATATATAATCTCCCACCTCATAATTGATCCAATATACATGTGTTTTAATGTTGTGAAAATGTTTAAAAATGTCAGTTAATTTCTTCAAGGGCTGGTCACAGAATAAATGTATAGGCGAGACGAACTGCATGATTCATCTACTGTGTTTTATACAAATGTATGAACTGCAACAAGATGCATCTTGCAGTCATCTTCTTAGCATCATGCAGTCATCTTCTTAGCATCATGCAGTCATCGTCTTAGCATCTTGCAGTCATCTTATTTGCATCTTGTCATAATACAGCCAACATTTGCATGTGTTATTTTTAATGTATATTGCGAGTTCAGCGTATGTAGTTGTGCATGTCTGTCTACATGCAGTAATTATTGGCATGCACACTCTTAGCGTTGAGCCTTATTACACGACATATGCATTTTTTTTCTTCAAACTTGAGCGTGGGTATGATGAAGCCAATTTGACTGTATATATCAGCTTCACTTCGAAGGTGACGAATTCACACCCCGCCGTGTTGAGGCATTTGCTCACCTCGCGGCTCGAACGCTTATTGTTAATATTCATGAGGTGAGCAATTAATTAAGGTGAAAATCGCAACTAGATTTTTGCGTCCGCCTGGATGTTGGTCGACCAATGAGCAACTTAGCTTCATCGAACGGGGTCAACGGGGAACCAGGCTGGAGCCGGTGCGCCGCCTGATTCCTCCATTCGCCGCGTATTTACCATTCACTTTCACTCATTTAGCTACCGGGCTAATTGTTTATATTCATCGTGACCTTAGCGAGATTTCTTACCTTTCGTGTTCATGTTTGGGCGACTTTTTTTTACGAGGGAACCCCCTCCCCCGTTTTTTCACCTGTTGGGTGTAAGGGACGTCAGGCTCGCGTCGTAAACACACGGTGGGATGCACAGAACTGGTTAGTGCTATTGACCATCAAGTCTTGGGCTTGACGTCCATTGATTTTTCAAAGGGGACAGTTGTCATTTTTGTTTTTTCTACCCCAATCAGTTACTGTCCCCCATTTTGACGTCGACATTGTCAACGACTTCAGCATGTAACATTTTTGCAATATCAATATAACCTGGCGATTCTTTTTTACGCGCCCATGCAGGTGTAATAGGAAACTAGAGATTCCAGATTCCAGAAGGTTTTGAAGTTGCCTCGAATATATTTCCTTTTAATTTATTCCTTCAATGACACCAAAAATGGCTACTTGCCAAGCATGTGATGTCCTTTACATGAATCGTTTACAATCATTCCGAATTTTTTTATTCTCTGATAAGAAATCAAACCTATACCACGTTAGTGCGTGACAGATTTTCACCAATATCACTTTAATCGAATAACCGAATAATTTGGGTTGATGGATTATACCCCTCCTACCACATGGTATTTACTGATAGTAGGGTACTGAGTTGAATTGAATTGGACAACATTTGCATTTCACGGGCATCATAGATGGATTATCTTAAGTAACGGGACGAACCGATTAAGACCAGATTTAATCGTCTATTACCCAAATCGAAGATCAGTGCATGCAACCCACCCGATCGAAACATATCCCACGTGATTTTCTGATCTCGAGACTCTGCTACTGCCATTCAGCGGTGGTGTTTTTGTTAAGCGTATGTAAAAGGGTCAGTGTGTGTACCGATGGTCTAAAAATCATGAAATGGTGGCACAGTTTTGAAAAACACAAGAGCACGAGTCAAGCCAGTTCTGCACAGACACACATGCACATACACGATAATCCACTATATAGGCTATATAATTTGTGGCTTTGTTTTCGTCGAGGAGCTGGCGGTTCCCTCCCTTGCCGCACTTTTTATTTTTTTTAATATATATTGAACCCGAAGAATGTGTGGGCTGCCATTGCTGGTGAACACGTGAGATAGCACTCACGCACTTTCTCTCTCCGCTGTCGCTGCCCTCAAAATAATACATGGATCGATATTTGAAAATTGCTCCACTCCATCGCCTATTGGCAACCTGTAGTCGCTGCTAAACATCTTCGCCGCAACAGCCTGCAGTCGTGCAAAGTTTTGCCTACACACATTTCTGACTAAACCCAGTGTCGTTGTTTGATTTCTGGACCAAACTGCCCCCACTCACTCATCCACGTGCTCGAGCGTCGTCTGTTAACGCTGCCCAGTTTGGCTCCCAAAGCTGGTGAGTTTTGCATTTCGTTGTTATAACGATAACTAACCTACCACTTTTGATAAGAAGGTCGAGCTTCTGCCAAGCATCTATTCGCACTCGGGCTACTCAGGAATGGAGTCTCAACATTTGAGTTTTGCCAATTGAATTAGTACTGGCCGGATAAGGATTTGTAATTACTCGTTAGCCGGGTTTGGTGTAATTTGTCATAATCAGTTTGAGAACGATTCATAGACGCTGGGCAAATTAACAAAGAATAAACATTGATTTATAACAGTTTAATTTAAAAGTTACAGGTTTATTCTTCGGTATTTCGTTGTGTTCAAAAATACAAATCGTAAGAAGAAGAATTTAAATTTTAGTGTAGTGCAATTATAATGTTATACATGTATATACAGTATAGCTATTCAAAAGCGTATGCATCGTTCTTGTTAGTAAACTTATTATATACCTCATTCTGTAAAACTACTCTTTTTTTAGATGCTTGTATTAGTATGCCCGTGTCGCTTAGCGGCCTATAGATATAGCATGTGTATTAAAAGTTGATTAGTAGGAAATGATATTCATATATATGCTATACAGCCTCGTATACAAATTTTAAGCGAAATTATCCTTAATTAACAATTTATTATTTCTTGATTAAAGGGAAAATGGCGCAATCTGTCGTGGGAACTGTTTGGCTTATCAAGGTGTATTTACCCCGGAAATTAACGCCTTTCAATATCGGCGGCATTCGTATCTTTGTCTATAAATAGGAATGTTGTCATCCTTGACATTTTGTTGCCTTTTTATTTCTTGAGCACTTCCAATGAGCGACGTCACGCGTGACGCTCGATAGCCATGATGAAAACCACTCGTTTCATTGTCGATTCCAATCTTGCAGCCACCTATTCAGCATGATGTTGCAGAAAATATTTTAATAGTCTTTAATAATCCAGTATAGGATTTTTTGATTGATTATTGTTTTAATTGAAAATTGTTCATGTGCCAGGACGTTATGACAGGACTTGATGTAAAGACCAATACAAGCATAGTTCTTAGTGTTGAGGCGCACGTGAAATTCGGATTATCAGACTTTACGTAAGCACTAAACGAGCATTAAGTACGAATCATGAATTCGTAATTGGGGATGATAATAATAATGAACACTGCATGGGCTAATCGAGGGATGAAGCAAGTAATGGACTTAATTGCCCATATACACAAAGTATTACCTCACATTTGACGCCATATTTTAGCGTAGGAAACCTGCTTTAATTTGTAATCGCTTATAACAGCTTAATAGCCTCATTTATAACCGATTGCAGATTTGCAGCTAACCGATAACACCTTTTAACCGGCGCTAACGTGAAATCGTCCATCTTGCTAAACGAAGCATGGTGCTGCCTGACTTAATTAGTATACATGTACATCGTCTAATAAAACCTACCTTCAAAGAAAGAAAAATAGGATGAACTCCTGATACAATTAATGTAGTATTTGTGACTAACACAATTTTTAAACGCAATACGGAATATGAGATGTTTGCTATGTGGAGTCATTTTCGAGCTTACGACATACCTGCTAAGGGTTTACATCCCGCGTAGAAATCGCATCGCGCTCTTTTTAAGTAGGCAATTTCCAATGAATACTTAAACTTTTGTAGGTAATTTCCAGCGAAATCGAAACGAGGTTTTCGAATTCATTTAATTTGTGACACTGACATTCACACTCAATCTCATTCCGTGCTGCGTGCACCTCGTACCACCATTACCAATGTAGGGCTCCGCACATTCGATTAAAAACCCAAAATATGACATAGGCCTAGATTTTTTTTCTCGATCAACTGGACAAGAAAAAAAACCTGCAGCCAGCCGACTGCATCTATACAAATATAGGCAGCCTTATCCTCGGGCTAACGCAAAAGTTCTAATTTTGTGAAATTAGAAAATAAGAACGCATTAAGAAGTTATAGGGTTTTATATAGGTGGTCAGGTGGCTGCCTGCCTACCTGTAAATACTATTTAGATGCGTCTCTCTCTCTCTCCTATAATGGTGTCGACTTTTTGAGGGCAAATTTGTATCGAAAGTGGTCCCCCATACCCCCCGAACCCCCTCATTCATAGTTTGTAGGTCTCGCTGCGCATGACCTCACATTCACAATGTGGCACACGTACACACACGCATCATATATTAATGGAACACTGAACTTGGCCCTAGATATTTTTCGTTTTCGTTCGTTTCTAGTTCGCCAAGTGCGATTACGTTCTTGAAGGTGATGCTCTGCATGCTGGCGTCTTGAGGGCGGTGCAGCAGTGGTTTGAAGTTTCATCCAACGAGTAGTCTTCGATATTATCACCAATACATGACCAGCGTCCAGCGATTGATGTATCTGTCTTTGGGACCCTTCATGAGCAGTTGTTTTAATTTTAAACTTAAAGGCAGGCGACCAGAACATTGACAGTTTCGCGGTATAATACGAACGGTCGAGCGTTTGCTGTTCTAGCTGTCCCATTCCCGTAAGCGAATTTACTCTAATGGCTCATGAGTAGGTTTTAAGACACGTGTGAATTACTTTTCAAGATACTGCAATTCTGCGAAGAACATGCATGTTTACTTAATTTGGCAGCAAAGGAGAATACTTCATTCATTTTATGGTTACATTCCAGGAAAAAAAAACTGTCACATTTCTTCAAATAACTTGAATTGGATCCATGTTTATTCAATTTAAAGTAAACCCCAGGGAAAGATAGGCTATTCTCGCTATTCTGCTCAACTTGGTTCTGCTAACAGCAGTTATTTTAAAGAAAAAATTTCCATAAAATGAACACAAATCTAAAAATAATTAAATTGACAATTTGAATTATGTTTAATACATTTTAATGTCGTAAAAATAAAATGAAAAATTCAAAATTATATACTGTGCTTTTCCGAACTGTTTTAATCGAGAGGAATTGCAAATATTTTTTTATCGACCTACTGTATTATCAGCGAGTTCTTCGTTCGATATTTACGTCATGCATATGGAGGTTTTCGTTAGTAAAAAAAAAGGTTGTTGGACGTGCCCAACAAATTCTCTCATCCTACAGAGTCCATATTTAATATGAATTTTGAGACCGCTTGTTGCTGAGCCAATCTATAGTTAGCATTTGCATGCGTTGTCGGAATATATAATCGATCGTTGGACGTATCGGTGACATAGAAAAGCTCCAATTATCCGATCTCGAATTTAATTATATATAATTAACGAAGAATAAAAGCATGGCAGATCTCAGATTCGAATGGCCTTCACCGTAGTGACTCCTGCACATGTGTTGCTATGAAATATTAACGAAAAGTCTCGCACAATGATCGTTTTTGCAACTTCTGGATGTGGTACATACTCTTCGAGTGACTTTTCGTGTCTCCGTGAAGTTTTCCCATGACGAAGCAGATTTTGCTATCGGTCTATCCGTATACATGTACTGGAAGTTCCCATATTCATGCAAATATTATTTTGCAAGTAATATAGGCTCGGCATGGTGCGCCATTTCAGACATTTTATCTTTCCAAGCTGAATATATTAACGTCTCGCTCGTATACACTATACAATACCACGTTCTTTAATGCCTTTTGCGGCTTCTCTTATAATATTATAATCTTTGATAAAGCGTGAAGGACTTTGAAATTCCGGATATCGTAGACAACTGTATACGGCGTGCTTGACTCACCTTTCTAAATATACATTTAATAAATGGCAATGATGCGAAATTGCTGTCGCTGACGTCTTTTCCTCTATTTTCTTCATCGAGGCTCAGAAAAACGGAAATGGTCAAATGGTTATTGAAGAAAAAACAACTTATTTTTATCACTCGGTTCATTACATGCTTCGGTTCCCTTTTCATGTTTTAAATTGACGATTGTTTCGTTTTTTTTTTGTTTTTTTTAATATTTGTAAAGTGAGCATCTATCGTGTATGCACAAGGCTTTATTGAAATAGGGGAAAAGGTGTCACGACGCCAGAGTAGATAATATAATTCAGATTCAACGGGAATGTTATCCGTTTTTAAATTTGTATTGTTGCTCGCTGGCTATATTCAAATATTTAGCTGATTTTACCCAGATCGAGCGTCGATGCAAATAATTGTATTGTTGATTTTTGTTGTCGTGTCTATGCCTTTAAACCAACCTTGGGTTCGAACCATTACATTCGGGCACTACTACAGTGTTCACTTTTTCCACAAAAAGAGATTAAATAAAAAGGATCGAAATTATATGTTTATAGACTTGAGCGAATAAAAAATGTTCTCGTGTCTTAACATGACCTCTGCATAAAAATAACAAAGAAAGTTCTGTCAAATATTTCACCATTCTTTTCGTTTAATGTTTGTTTTTGAAAATTCAATATCACTTTCATCGTACTTTACAAAAACATACATTAATCAAATTGACATAATTATCCATTGTTCCCCAGCGTCGAACCATGAGTCGAACTTCATTAAGCCGAACTCGCTTAATACAAATTATTTATCCACTGTAGTACGAACTATTTCCATATGTCTAGGCGTAAATTCGAATGTTCGAGTCCGAGACATTTTATCATTTGCGACTATCTAAGATAACGGATTATTTTAGGTAAACTGTAATTGTGTATTTCAAGCAAATGTATAATAAAACATTGCAAGTACATTTTCAAATTTTTATTAACATTTAGTTAATCGTGGTTTTTCTGACTGGTACGTTTTAATCGAACAGATTTTGACATCTCTAGGAGTTCGCCGAAATGAGATTAGACTGTACGACAAAAAAAACAACTATGAGATTTCGGCAATTTGAACAGTCTGAGACAATTTCAGGAAAACTAAACCACACACGAATCTTTTCAAATTTGGATTAAATCACCAAAAATCCACTGAAAAAAAATCATGTCGCGTATTGATTACAGCACATTGATATGGTTGCATAACTATTTTAATTTCTTATCATGGAGTTGTATAAATGCAAATAGATCTACATAAAACTTATTTCAATGATTCGCTTTATTTCTCTTTCTTGCCATTTTATTTGATTTTCTCCTCGTTCGATGAAAAAACATTTACATTACATAGTTGAGAAATAGCAATTTTTCCCTTAAATGCCAATTTACTTTTATATTAACAATGTATTTTTATGTGTGAGAGAAATATTTTTTTGGCGAAAAGAGGATGCATTTGGAAAAATGAAAAATTAAATGACTTAAAAGAATTTTGAGGTATTTCCAAAAGATGCTCAGTTTTTTTTTAAATATATAAATAACATCATTCATAGAATTGTTCTTTTCATAACCAAGAAACTGATCCACCAAATATGTTTCACACATTGGTTTAATAATTAAATTGTCTTGCATGCAAAATAAAGCCAACATCCTCGTCATCAAGTATAATTTCCTTTGGAAAATTTATTGGGGTATTACCAACTGGGAAAGTTTATATATAGGGATAGTGCCAAAACTCTAGAATGAATGTTAGTAGTATAAGTTTATTTCCATAACCAGGATCCTGAATTCAGACGCAAATTGCCCAAAAAATACGTCATTTTTAACTTCTGCATGTTATGAATCATCCAAGCACTGTAGCGGTATCTTAGTTTGGCAATGTTATTTGTAATCATAATGACTATAGGGTTTTTTATTTTTTCCACAGCCTAGTATAATTATATCCACGGTGATAAAAAAAAACTATTCCATCATAGACCCAGATCCTGAAGTGGGCCCCCAAGCCAGGATCTCTGGAGGACTTACCCTCCTCCCCCCTCTGTAGTCCCCTGTCTACCGGTAAGGTAGGTAAACCCGACGCCCCCCCCCATCCCCCTTCCTAATCCTGGACCCGCAGACGAGAGCCCTGGCAGCTCCCCCTCTTTGTGGGCGCCATAAATTCCATAGACCAAGAGAGAAGTTACGAACTATGCACGTGATTTGCGCTTTTTGTGCCACTCTATCCACTTCATGTACACGTACACCTTAGAGAAAAATAAATATTATTAAACTTTTTAATTATTCTAAAATTTACGAACTTTTGTAAAATTTTGTTTGTAAAATACTTATTTTGGAACAGCGGCACATTATTGGACACCCTATTTCGCGAGACTCTCGAAAAATGTGTCCCACAGATTGTTATTCAAGTTATGAACTTAAGACAAAATTGGCATAAAGTTTGTTTTCACGGTACTGTATTACCTGTACTACGTAAACTTCGGACGTCATAGACTTTTCCGTGGTGAGGTAACACCGGACGTAATGATTAGCGCGGATGACCTCACCAAGGGTACTGTTGGACAAGACCACCTTAATTGGCCTTTCAAATGTCTAATTACATGTATATATTGCGCCACAATCGTGTCTCTTCGGGTCCTTAAGATGGAGCGATTAGGACAATTGCATTCTTTTTAAAACTTCCCATGCGTTGATCTTGCTGTGCCCTAAGGTAGCTTAACGAAGACCTAAAGTGCCTTTACTCTTCCATGCATGCAGGGTAACATGATTGTGTTATGTTAGTATTAATAATTGCCTATTCTTATCAGTGCAGCATGCACGTGTACTGTCTGGGCAGCGTGACCAATGCGATGGCTGAGAAGTGAAAATTTGTGTCACCGGAAATACGCTCGTAAATGTGTTTAGGTTCGCGTTCTTTTTACACTAAAATAAATGTTGCGATAGGATTCCGTTCAGAAATTGGGGCAGGTGAGTTAAAGCAAATGCTGACTTCTCTATACGACGTAAGATAGATAGGGGTTGAGTCTTTGATGAGGATGACTTATTTGTTAAAAAATCTTCATGCCAAATCCCAACGCCATAAAAGATGCAGTCTGTATATTATATAATATGCTGTAGTAAAATGTCGCCTGGATATTTGCATGTATAATTGCAATCTAAATGTTTCACGAGCAACCTTTAAACGTGCAGAATTTTCAGTAACAAAATTGCGTCCATCGGTATCTTGAAAGGTGGTATACTAGATGCATGCTGCATGGGAGGTGATAATAAACGTAACGAAATAGGGAATATTTTGGGTCGGTTAGTGAGGCAAATCAGTAATTGATTTCAGCCAATCAGAAAAAAAATTCCATGGTTGCCGGAGCTTTGGGTAAAACAGTCAGTACAACACTCGAGGTCCGTTTGGAGACAACATGGGTTCTCGGCAAAAAAGTACATGTAAATCGTCTTAAGTATTGGCTCATATTTACAATATTGTGCCAAGTTAACATTTTGGATGTTCTTAATGCCAAATGTTTGCACTGTAAAAGCAATTCTTTCCTATAATCTAAGCAACCGTAGCAACGTAATTCAGACAATGAATAAAAAAAACGAACACCATATTTTTCAAATAAGACATGGATTTGGGAGTTAAACCATGGATGAGATACTATACTGTATAGTTCGATCGTCCATCGATACTTAAGAAAGTTATGATTGTTGCAGTATCTTCTAAAATAGTTTGATGCTGCGCATGTGCAAAGGTATTTTATGTTGTGAACTGCGCCACATGATAAACCTTCTGCTGTGCCATTGGGGGGACACTAACGATTTCCTTTTCTCTTTCAGTTTTTGCCGCAAATTTTCAAACGCATTCTTGGACTTACATTTGACGCTAGAAATGCAATTTTAATTTTCTCGAATACGGTATACAAGGAGACTAAAAAAGAAACCATTTTGTACCGTATATTTTAATGTTATTAATGAAATTCTATATCGCGTACACGCAAGTTGCACGTGCAACAATTAATCGATAATTAAACTAATTAAGGAACACTATTCCCTCCTATTATTCCAACATGCAAGCTTTTAACAAAAAAAACCTACATTTCTAGGGAAAATATTAAAGTCATGAATGCGTTCGAAAAATGTCGATAAATATCGAGTTGCTAGACCCTCTTAATCAAAACTTATTTTCCACCCCTGGTTGACATTCCTGCTTCTGCTTAGCCAGACAATGCGAAATCCTTGAAATTTGATTATTTTCACCTAGCGCAACCTTCATACCAGTTTCACTTTCGATCAAAATGGCGTTCGCTCTAGGAAGTGAGTTGTATACACGCGTCTTTGATTTTTTTTTAAAGAAAAACGGGGCTCGCCATCATCACCGCCGATCAATTAGCGAGGAAATTTCCCTTTCTTTTCCCTGGAGTTTCCCCTAAACGGTGACTTTCACCATCACCCTCTATTTTGTATTTTCCCAGCACACCTCCTCTCTTCGTACTTTTTGTTTTGTTTTTCGACGTACGGAACATCCTCCTCGCACTCACGTTACTCGGTGTACGCGAGTGACGTCACCGGCCGCCTCGACCAATCGGGTTGTTCGTCGGCGTCGACGTGCGAATTTCCAGCGACGGATCGGACTGACCGCGAACGTATAAAATGGCAATGAAAAGCGTGTCCAACTTTAGTATCGTATTTTGGTAAACCCGACCGAAAGTTTGTGGACGAAGACTCGTTCGAGTTTGACTTTCCGAAGGT
Source organism: Ommatoiulus sabulosus (assembly GCA_034697705.1). NCBI lineage: Eukaryota > Metazoa > Arthropoda > Diplopoda > Julida > Julidae > Ommatoiulus > Ommatoiulus sabulosus. The sequence goes on along the minus strand of JAQGAO010000169.1, from coordinate 30,308 downwards.
GACCGTCTTGGATTAGTGACAACGACGCTGAAGGGATTCAGAATCCCCCCCGTAGATGTGTCGCGATTTTTAGAAAACGAAAGTTATATTTTTTTTTACCAACGGATTAATATGGCTCTTATCGACGTGACAACGCGCATCAGCTCAAACGTAAGTGACTTGGCAGTTTCATTATCGTTTAATCAGTTCTGTGGTTATCAAAAATCACCCCTTTCGTCCCTTATGAAGATTTGTCTATATTTGACTCGATACCCGTCTTATGCGGGATGTAGCGAAAGTTTCCCCCATTTTCGTCTCATATATCCTTCTGTGGTCCACAGAGCGAAAATTGAGAGGGTATACGAAATGTGCACGATCTCGCCACGTGCCGTATCGCTCGTTAATCAAAGATTAATTGGTCGCGCAAGTCATCTTGATAACCCCGGTGATTTTTTTGGCAGCTTCCGTCCTTGTACTTCAGCTTCGCTCGTAAATGCGTTTTGCGAATCTGCGTGCTACTCCTGCATTGGGCTTCGAAACTTCGGAGAACCACCCCTCGGGACACGCCTAAAAATTCGAATGGGAGCAGACATGCATTTAGTTTGATCTGGGTTGTGCAATAATTGGGATAGAATGGATTATTTGAACGTGTGTTATCCTATCTACCTGCATTATCAGAAGTACACCTGTACACCTTTCGTGGAAATGTCTAAATCTGATGTAATGACAGCCAGACCTACACTGAATGTAAAACTACCCCAGACACCCGATTTTTTCTGGATATCGAGCATTGATTGTTCCTGAAAACTATATTTTATAAACCACCTCACTGCTCTCTTCTTGATTTTCAGGGGTTACTTTCATGACGGCTAATCTGATGTACCGTCTTCGCAGGTCTTTCTCTTGTTTTTAACACCCCGCCTCTCTCGAGGACAAGTCCCGCCCCCTTTTGATTTACATGATGTACATGTAAATTGTATACCTATATCTATGGACGGTTTACCGATGAAGCGGTTAAAACCGCCTTGGTGCATTCCCCTGCCCTGCACGTACACTTGTGAGCTTTATTAGTTGGGGGATTCTTGCAAATTATAAGTTAAGGTTACAGTGGTGTAAAATTAGGTAACCTCAATAAATGCGGGGTCAAACTCGAAAAACATTAGTTTTTTTAAATATATACTGTAATTTCATTTAAAGGTGGTAATTTGATACGTATGCATTGTCACCACACTAAACTTTTTTATTTAATATATATAAAACATCAGCTTAAGTTACTAGTACAGTAAATTAAACATGTATCTGACGCTAAACTTTGGAAGTGACCATAAGGAGTGAAAATGAAAAAGTTGGGAGAACACGAATTACTTTGCAAATCTTGCGAAATGGGACTGGTGTCCAGAAATTCATTCAGTCATCGTGTTCTGAGTTCATAACTACAATACATAAATAATCTTACTTTTTGCGGATTGTATACTTAAGCCTGTACCGAGTTATTTACCAGTAAGATTCGAAGTTATCCGTGCAGACTTAAACGTTTGGATTGCCCAGTTTGTGCCAAAATATAATTAATTAACACACGGAATTTTGAACTTTTTGATTAAAAGTTACGATTTTTATAAAGCGTGGAGGGTATCCAAATTGAATAAAAAATTGTAAGATATTTAAAATTAACTTTGTAACATGTCAGTATTTCATTCGCAATAACTCAATTAGTAAAATTGAAATCACTAAACATCATATTTACTAATTTAAATGTTGAATAACTTCCGCCTGAAAGGTCAACCCAGTGGCGTGTAGCTTCAATGTATATAGTAGCCCACATCGTATTAAAAAACATTTTTTTTTATAAAAGTGTTGCATTCTATGCAGTCTTTATCAAGTGACAAGTTTTAATAAAAACAACCTTCAAGTTTATCGTGGAATGGATCTCAATCATTGCGCCCTCAATGATACATTTTGCATAACTCCTTGGGAAGTAGGATTTACTTTGACCAAGTGGGTAAGTTGGTCAGGACCACACATTCGTACATCACAGTAGTACTCTATATTAACAGAACGATGAGCATCGCCATCGTGGGTTGACGGTGTAAACAACTTTGAGAATACCTGATGAAATAACTGGCATGCCTGAGATACTCAGTCACTGACGTGGCATGCTGGCCCTCTTCATTTCGTTTGAACCCTCTGAACTTCAAAAGTTTTTGGGAAGGAAGGCCGGTTGTTGTATTAAAAAGTTGGGGAAATGTTTAAAATTGCAGTACAACGAACGTGAACCCCTGCCCGCATGACTGCAAATACTAGAGGCTTATCGAGTACGCCTAGCTTGGAATAAAGATTACATTCCAATTTTTATGACTATATTATAGGATTAGTATGTGTGGACCTCTTTCATACAGTATATAATGCACATTTTCAAGAAAATATCGTCGTGTTGAATTCTGAAAAAAAGACCGAGAACCGACCTTAAAAATGAAAGACCGAGGTAACCTTGAAAAAATGCTAATACATGTACAATATCTTCCTCATCTTTCCCATCCAATGGAAATTTATGTGAAGTTTCCTTATGGCGTTTAGAAGGAATTGAATTAATCTAAAATTTTCTGTTTTACGAGCTATGTACGCGTCTTTTCTTGGATTTACTTGTTGACTGAACTATTGCAAAATCCACGCCAATAACAAAGCCGCATATGCTGTCAGAAAATTGACATACTGTATGCAAGAAATCCGTAAATCCAATCTCCATATACCTCAATTATAATACACAATTTTCCGGATACAATTTTCTTACAAACAGCTGATTTCTGTAGTTAAAATGAGTGCAACGTTATCGAACCATGTTGGAACCAAATTAAAGCCAATCCATGAAATATAAAGCAAGTTGTTGAAATTGAACGTTGATCTGTCTAAAATATTTACGAGTCGAAGAAAATAATACTGCACGACCTTTCGTTTTACTTTTATCTACTGGTATGTTTAATTATTAATCTGAGTTTTTCATTAGTAATCTGACCTGAATTTAGAAAAAAATATCGATTGAGGTATTCGTATGTCATTACAATTAAATTTCTTTCACATACTGTACCAAGAGACATGTTCATGGCAAATTAAGACCAGTTCAATTTGCGTTGTATTCTAGAGTTATTTACATCATAACTTTGATAAATTACTGCCCTACTCATGGTTTTATTGGTTTAGATTTATAATTATGAATTTCAAGCGGTGCATAATTATTAAAATGAAAATTAAAACAGTTCTTGATCGTTTAATTTTTTTGGGTCTATGTTTTTTGATTCCCTTATTTAGTTTTTGCTTCTTATCCGTTTTATAAAGATGTGCTAGTGCCACAGAGCCCTGAAACAAGCTTCAGTCGCTGATAGATTAATGACATTTAATGATAAGGATTAAAAGTAATTCGTCTGGTAAACTGGTGCAAATTAAAAAAAATCAGGTTAACTGTTTAAAATATCTTGTTTTTTTATATCTATATTTTTACAAAACAGCACCACAATTGTGTTCAAGAATTTGGATGCTGCTCATTGCGGATTATATTTCTGACAAGTTAAATTCTCTTATCTGTTTCTTGTCTACTATTTTAATAATGATTAGTATAGATTTAATTTTTACTCGCGTTTACCTTCTATAATAAGGGTGGTCCTTCCCCCTATATGTTTCATACTTTTAGGTTATTAAATGAAGTTGGATTAATTGTTATCGATACAAGGTCTACCAGCAGCATTTAATTCTGCTTAAGTGCATTTTGTATTTCTGAACCAGGCTGATTGGCCAATTCGGTGAAGCATGGTGAAGTTTAGGAAAGCTAGTACTAAAAATTAGCTGCTTGATGTATCAATGGGAAATACAAGGTATACTGAAGCGTATTTAACGCTCTGTGGAATAAAATTCACAATTTCCAATAGATAGCGGCAAACGATGTTATTCATACGTTTTGATATCGTTGATACTTAAAAATTGAAAAATTGTAGGTTTATGAAATGCAATTACAAGGTATGCAGTTTTTACCTAATCGACAAGAAGAAAAAAAAAGTATACTCAAAAAATACATCGAGCGAAGTCTTTGATTCGTAGCCTATCGTATGAGAAGTTTACAAAATGGTGTAGGAATTTGGATTTTGCGAGTCTTATGGAGGTTTTTCCATTATTTTGACATATGTAGAACAGAACAGTCAAAGAATATAACATGCTAAGGGATTTGCCGATAGTGCATTCAAATGTACATGTATATTCGCTTATCACTCGAAATGAGCCCCGAGCACACTCTGATAGCTTCACCAATCAAGTAATTGACAGAGCACGAATGCTTGTTACATGTGGTCTTTGCTGTCGTTGCTCAATCAGGTCCGTCTTTGCTTCAACGACCCTACTTTGCACCGTAGGTCTTTGGATGATGGCTATACGCTCCAATGATCCAACCTGTTGAAGAAGCTGTTCAACATGTGCTGTATTGCGAATCCATCGCCCATAAAACTAATAAAGCGTCACGAAAGTCTAGGAAAAGCGCGCTTGTAGCGTTCAATAATCCGATATCGCGTCCTTGATCCAGTTATACGTGGGGCCTACTTACAACGCTCGTAGTCAAATTGTCCTCGAGCCTCTGGCTACCGACCATCGAGCTGCTAAGTGCGAGGAATTTCAATTTTGAACATATTTCATCGCGGCATTGCTTTCAGCTTTTACGTGCTGCGGACTGGCTGACATTGACATTGGCTGTTGACGTGTTTTGCATACTGAACGATCCTCAGTGTCTTCATTTTTCTTTCGTTGCAGGCGTACTAGATCTCTCAATGCCCCTAGTCCCATTCAACAGTTCGGACCGTGTGGTCGCATTATGAAGAACTCAGCCATGGTCATGTAAGTATTTTGAAATTGTAGTGTCTTTGGTTTGTTGGAGCACGTTTGGAAAATCCATGTTGGAATAAAAAACATTTCAGTACTTTTGGTGTGCATTTTGTATGGTGCATTGTCTGAATGGAATATACCAAACGATGCATGGGAAAAGCCATAGCTTGTCAAAATGGAACAGTTTCGAGGGTTGGTTAATAATGTGCACCATTCTTTTCTCACTTGGAGCAGGACCATTCAGGACCCAGCCAGTCAACGTCTGACTTGGTATAAACCCCCACTCACGGTACTCGTCATCAAGAAGGTCAGAGATGTCAGTGTCTTGCAGCCATTTGTGGAGCTCGTCAGATGGCTCATTGCTGTGAGTATTGTTTTTCAATTTTTTCAAGTCATTCTTAATTCCTACGTTTTCCCCAATTTATAAAGATTGCATATCATGTAGTCAACGCCCGTAGTCGCACATATTGACGATTGGCTCATGTACATTTTGCACTTATTGTACGACAAAACTGTGAGCATTTTCAATGAGCAGTACGAACGGCAGTATTATTTTGAACGATTTTATTAAAATAGTCATATATGAATTGTTTTCACAGTATTTTTTTGGAACATTTTATATTCCAAAAAAATACTGTGAAAACAATGAGACGCACCCCTATTTTCTGAGAAAAAAATGTGAAAAAAAATATTTGAAAGTTGAAAGACTTGTAGGAAAAAAAATTAGAATATATACTGTATATTCCATTTTTTCACCAACCACAATTTCGAAAACCCTTTAGACTACACAAGATACAGGGAAAATTTGACACCAACATGTTTTTTTTTAAAACAAAAGTGCTACTCAACTAACTTCGCATATTTGAACGCAGCAAGGAATAATAGCAAAATAAATTATTTAATATTAATTTTAATTATTCAAGTCCAATGTATCCTAAGTGATCGCAATTATTTTAAAGCTTTAGAATAGTTTAAATAGTTTTTTTTTTGCACTTTAAAAATAATCTTTTGGATGCATTACAGGAAAAGCGAATGGTTGTATTTGTGGAATCTGCTGTCATGGACGACCCTCACTTGATCAATAACCAGCTGTTCGTGCCATTGCGTGATAAATTAATGTCCTTCAAAGAAGGTTAATTTTCTCTCACGGCATGCCAATAATTCTTGGTCCCACAATTGTTAAGGGGCTCAAGTTAATTAAATGAGCTCATATGCAATGTTTATTTTCATTTCTCCCTCAGGAAAAGATGATCTCACCGACAAAATTGATTTTATTGTGTGCCTGGGAGGAGATGGCACGCTGCTGTACGCCTCTTCCTTATTTCAGGTATAAATTTCATGCAAAGTGCTGATGCGTTTTTTAAGGGATTACGCATCTTTTATCTTTTTAACCTTAATCAATGCATTTCAACAATGCAAATGATTGTGATTACGTCGTTTCAGCAAAGTGTTCCTCCCGTCATGGCTTTCCACTTGGGATCTCTAGGCTTCCTGACTCCTTTTGAATTTGATAACTTTCAGGAGCAAGTGACTAATGTCCTTGAAGGTAACCTTTATCAAAATGCTAGTGTTCATTTTGGCAATGATGTTTAAGTTCTATAGCACCTCATACCACTTGAGTCAAATGAATGATTAGGCGATTGGTCTAGTTTGATAATAAAACTATAGAAAAATGCATTTCTTCTACCAAATTAAAGTAACAATTAATACTAGGAAATATTTTCATTACGATAATTTATATTAATGCAATAAAATGAATATTAATCTCATTGAGCTATGCAAAGTACTTTTTAGCCTTAAAACAAAACCACCAAAAACATTTGCTACAGAAAAGGTGAATTGGCTATTAATAATTTTCATTACCAGTTATTTTAAATTCTGTACTATTAGTTCAATAAGTTGTTAATTTTTTCTGAGTTTTAATTGGTTTTTATTTTATGAAGGTCATGCTGCATTAACCTTAAGGAGTCGTCTTAGGTGCATTATTTTACGTAAAAACGAACAAAACGGCAAGGACGGTAAACCACCCACAAATTTATTGGTTAGTAGCCACTTTGCCCTTCAAATATGATATATTTTGTAAAATTTTTACAAGTTTGTTTTTACCACCATTTCAGGTTTTGAACGAAGTTGTCATTGACAGAGGACCATCTCCATATTTATCAAACATAGATTTGTTTTTAGATGGCAAACTAATTACTTCTGTGCAGGGCGATGGTCTCATTGTGTCCACGCCCACGGGCAGTACTGCCTATGCTGTTGCAGCTGGTGCTTCAATGATCCATCCTAGCGTTCCTGCTATCATGGTCACCCCCATTTGCCCTCACTCATTATCCTTCAGGCCCATTGTGGTGCCTGCCGGGGTGGAGCTAAAGGTGATTATGATAGATGCACATTAAAAATCTAGTTTGGCCTGCATACATACTTTTTTGATCATGGGATATCATGTATATTTTTCACCTTCATTTTAGATCATGGTTTCTCCAGATGCTCGAACGACTGCATGGGTGTCTTTTGATGGTAGGAAAAGGCAAGAATTGGGACACGGAGAAAGGTAGGCCCAATTCTAAAAATTGCTGCGTCTTAGTTTGAGAAATTAATTAAAATATTTTGGGATGTATTTGGTTGGAGTGGTTTTACAAGTTGAGTGGAGTTAAAATTCAGGGGCTTGATGTTCAAAGGAGCTATGTTACACGCAACTTGGAGTTGCACAAGTTAAATGCGGCGTGCTATTTTATAATCTTGTTTTTTAAAGTTGCGGTAACTTCATTTGTGGTAACTGTACATTTTAATAGCTTGTGCATTTATTTATAAATGTTCCGTCAAAGATAGTAACGCTTGTAATGCTTTTGAAAAATCTGTCTCAGTTTTGATGAGAATTTGACTTCCAAGTTGATATTTGTTTAAAAGCGGTTTTGGTGACTGATGTCAAAATTTGTGATTCAGTTCTGATTGGTAAAGTTTAGGAACACGAGTTGCAACAAAGTAGAAAATTCTTGTGTCTAAACTTGAAAAATTTATGATGTTTAGCCTGCGGGTGACCACATCCATTTATCCGGTGCCATCCATCTGTGCCCAGGACCAAATCAGCGACTGGTTCGATAGTTTGGCAGAATGCCTGCATTGGAACGTGCGCAAGAAGCAGCGCCACTTTGATGAGCTCTCTGACCTGACGCATTCATCCAGCAATGACACGCTGGACTCGTTGGACCGCCAGGACCACCTGGACAGTTAATTGGGGGACAGTAAAAACCAAACAAAAGGCCTAAGTGAATTTGAACTTGCATAAAATGTTAGATGAGGAAGAAGCTGGTCTTTTTCGCCACCCAAAACACATACGAAGTCGTTTTCATGTTTTCCACGGGGTTGCATCATAACCACTCGACTTAGGTAGAATCCACACGCAGCATTCCTTCCCGCGAACTCTGACATGCACCATTGGCTTTTGCCCGGGGGCAAGAAGTCACGAAGCTCTCTATTTGAACGGACTAAATTCTTTGAGAGAAGCTGAATTTTAATGGTGCTAAATATTTCATAAAACGGTGCCATCGTTACGTTAATACCAAACTAGGAAGCGACATTTCTTAAAATGCACCCGTTTGGTTGGATACGATTTTTTAAGTTTTAGTTGATTTTTTTTTTATTTTTCGTGGGAATTGCAAATTAGCACGTTTGTTTGGTCGACATTATTTTTCACTTTTTTAAAAAAAGTTTACCTAAATTCGATTGGAAAGATGGATCTGGAACGTAGGCGAACGTTTTAAAATGGTCTAGTTAGTGATCGTGCCATGGTCAATTTTTAGGGGTTGTGGCTCGAATTAAAATTTGTAAGTAGCTCGACCAAGAACAGCAATTGTTTATCGTATCCCCACCTCACCCTTTTTATTCTACAGTTAATTGGGGCAGGGTAATTGTAAAAATGCCTATAAACGGAGATTCGAAAGGGAATTGTGGTTTACATATAATGTGCCCGTGCGATTGTTCACGACAAAATACTTAAAATCGAAACGGGGTTGTAAAGTATAGAGCATGTTAACGATCATCTGATTTCAGTTGTTATTCCTAATCATTCTAAGCATTATTTGTTTTCAACTCTTTAAGTGTTGAATGGAAATGGATCATATAAATATTTGCATATTTCGTTTATAAAGATGGTTTCGTTACCATGATATTGAGTCTTTATTTTTCGTATATTTCTTTTAACATTTTTATTGCTGCAGCACTTATTATCTCTTGACTAAGCAAAAATGTGGAAAGAGTATAAGGCTGCAAGTAATATAGCATAGCTGTGTTTTATTATTCATCGATATTTTCTATTTGTGTAATATGTTGATGTACAGTTTCGACAATGATCAAGCTGTTTATACGAACTGTTGCAATAATTGTCATTCACAGCAAAGTGGAAAAAAATGGCACATTCTTATCACATGTTTTAAATTTATTTTATATAGCAATTTGGCCAATTAAAAACTTTCTCATCGTTGCATTGCACGTCCATGATTTTCTCATTCACTTCAAAATACTTGAAATTATCCTGCACGAAATGCTACCTTCCATCCTAAATATTCGACATTTATTTCAGCTTTCCTTGCTTTTCTAACTTTTTGAAGGCTCTGGACTTTCTTTGGGCTTCTCGTGCCCATGCTGGAGCACCCTATAATTGAAAAGAAAATCATTAATTTAATAGTTTACTTTAGTGTCCCGTTAATTGATATTAACCCCATGTTGTTTGCACCAAAATTTAATGTGTGTGGGGAAGGGAGACTCTACTGACATGACATGCTCCATTAATTGTTTACTTACGATTCCAAGCTCTTCTTCTTCGTCTGAACTTGTGACCACTGAGCTTTCTTCCGTCGCTATACTGGCCACCTCAGAAGTACCCCCGTTTTCTTTATCAGCAGGAGTCAGTGGTGCTGCTTCGGCAGCCACTGGTGAGAGGACTTGCCGTTCGTTCTTCTGTTCTGCGCTGACACCAGCGTGCTTATCCCAACTGATGTATTTAGACAAGTTCACCATCTCTGTTTCTAATTGGTGAATAGTTTGATTGTAGTCTTTGATGCTTGCTTCTGATTGAGAAATTTGCTTTTGAAGGTTGGCACTTTGTTCCTCCAAACTGAAATTATTTGAACGCGAACTTCACTAGATTGTGGTTGTTTCTCCTCAGATTGCATCAATTGCTTTAAGGTACGCACGAAAAGAGTATTGTATTGCTGAGTTTACTTACGCAGCTAGGTCTTTTTCATCTTGAGAATCGGTTGCGGTGCTTCTGAGTTCCTGAATGGCGAATTTTGTCTCTGCCAGGGTTTTCTTTTGTCTGGCGATTCTTTCGGCAATCGATTTCACCGTTGCTTCTAGTCGCTGAATTTGCTGCTCTTGTTTGACCAGCTTCCTCTTTGCCAAAAACGGATTCGACGTCGTGTCTAAAATGCCTCTCTCTTCTTCCTGCGCCATGTAGGGACCTAGTTTGATAAGGGTAAGTAATGGAGAAGGGATTCTTTTATAAAGGGGTTTCTTTGTAATGTAGAATGTGTTGAAGGAAATGCAGGTTTGTATCAATTAGGTCCTTTAAAACTAAAACGATCCTTATAGAATTGGTCGTTAATTGTTAACGTACCTTTGTAACTCTGAACATATTTGCTGGTTGTCATCATTTTCGCTTCATTCATGCTGCTCCTCACGCTGATTTTGGTTTCAGTTTTAATTGTTTCTCCATTTGCTGTACCATTGCTCGACTGCAAAACAGTATGTCTTAGCGTGTGTTGAATAAGTTATAAAACGAATTGACTTTTGAATGTTGGTTAATCAGTGTTACATACAAGAATGATTATGTTGCTATTTTCCGCAAGATTCGGAGTGCTCTTGCACCTCCGCACGGATTCCCTCGTTGCTCGCAATTCCACTTCTGGAGTTGCCATTTGCTCGAACTTCTTAGCCAAACTTCTTACGTTTACCAGGATGCCGGCCTTCTCGATCGGTGAACCTTTTTCTGGAAAACTTTTGGAAACCAAACTGTTGTTGTCCCCTTTTGGTTTTGATGTTTCGATGATGAGCATATTGTTTGAAATGTAAAATCCTTGTATAGCAGCAAATAGACTGCTTATCCAACGGCCCATGTCTTGAATGTTTAATGGCTGAAAAATGTAATCCGGTATTATATATATAATATATATATATTCTCATATAATATATCCCTGTCATGTTAACCTGCTTCCTGTTTTGACAGATCAATATTATTTTCAAAATTGAGTTTTCGATAAAAGAATTAGAATTAATATCGTTTTTTCAACTTGTTTGATATGACTTGTTATGACTTAAAACCATTATGGCCGAATAAACCCATTTCGCTTACCTCTAGTACTATCACGCATTTTCCCTTGTTGATCAGTTTAAATGCTAAAATGCGGCCAGTTTCTTTGGCTGCTGGATGTATTTCTAAACCCCTGACTTTAATCTTATGCAGGGTTTGAGTATTGGGTTTATTTGATGAATATAAATATAAGACGTCTTCCACGATTTCACCCCATCGCTTATTCCAAGTAGATTTTGTCGTACACGATTCGGCGACGTTCACAAATTCTACGAAAGTAGAAACACTTCTATTAAATAAAATTACCAAGTTCTTCCAGAAAAAATAACATTTTAGTTATGCGAGCGAGAATATAGGCGTGATAAACTTCACTGTACAAGTAGATTTTGCAGTGAACTGAACCCTATACCTATATGTTATTTTTACTGATAAAGTCGGCCAAATTTTCTGCAAAGATTAAATTTGCAAAATTGTACAGTATTTATTTTCATGAACTTCATGGATCCAAGAGAAATTCAAATTTTCAATTTACCCCAGAGGTGGCATTGCAAGTTGTTATAGGCACGGTCCTGTGATCATGGATGCTACAGTACATCTCTTCAGGACATTCAATAAAATTACGTATTTGCAGTAAATTGCCCTTAATGTATCATGTATCATGATGTATGGTAGTTATACAAATTAGCAATTTAATTCTGTGGTCATTTTATCATATATAAAGTTGATGTCAAAGTGACATACTGTAAAAAAACCTAACTTGCCATTCAATAATAATTCTCCCACTTCGCGCGTTACTTTATCTTTCATGTCTTTCACTTAGTTGCCGTTTCCAGTTAAATGAGCGACTGATGATATTAATTATCTGTAAATAATATAATAAAAAAAACGTGTTACTAAATGGTTTGAGTCGAGTAGAAATTGAGAGAGAGAGTATGGCGAGATAGTCGTATGGCAGTTGATTACAAAGCACTATTGTTAAACGAATTATATTTCGGAAATTTGTCGCATGTTGCCACTACTAATTATGCATTTGGTAGTGCTAAACTTAGTATAATTTTTCTGAATTTCACGGTTCTCACCAGTATTTTATTGAATTTTACTAAAATGTTTTTAAAATCGCAGATACTGTATACGTTGACGAGAAATAATGTATACATAGCGATATTTTTATACAGCTTTTAAACTACCTTCCCTATGGGAATTTCTCGAAGGTAATTTTCTGCTTGGAACAACGTACCAGTTTTAATTGGTATTTTCGACTCATAACTTTTAACAATAAATACAGAAATATGGGTGTAATATGTTGTTTTCGGTTGACATTAAAAGAGATTTGGTGCATCTGGTAACCTTGCGATATTGCTCTTAACATTCTACATAAAGATAAAATATTACTATATTAGCCATTGTTTTCCTGCTCTATTTGGTATTCTGACGGATTGTTAATCGCGATAATTTTATCACTAAGCATTTCAAGATATCAACTTGTATATTTTGTATTTAAAACAAAGAAAAAAATTGTTTACACGGGATATCGACGCTATCGCGAGATGAGAGGCAAACAAATTGTATTGGGGAATTGTCAAAATCTAATCTTTTTTTTCCATAAAAATTTCCTTGAAAATTGACTAGGTAGGTCACATTTCTTTTTTGCAATAAATAAAAGCTGATTATGGATCAAGGTTGAAAAAATAGTCCTGAATGTCCTATTAACCGATTAATTGGCATCTCAGGAATTTTAATGCCGCTGTTTGATTCACAAAGTTGGTCTTATTTTCCGACCCAAACTGTTTTAAAATAGTGTAAAATTTATCTACAGTACATGTAGCTCTCGTCAAATTTAAAGAGAAAATACTGGATTCTATGGCCATTGTGATATAGAAACTGAAGTTGAGCAAATTAATGCTGGGGTTTCATCAAAAAGCTACATGTACTGTTAGTCCTTACTAGTACAGTATATAGCAAATTCCATATTGTATTTTGAAACTAAACCATACAACTCATGCAACCGCTCATCACGTACGTGGCATTTTCAACTTTATTTATATGTACAGTACATGTAAATAGCCAAGAATGGCTCAATATGATCGAATTGTGTGAAAATGTAAATTTTTTAGCAACGTGATGGTTGATGTCTGTTTTTATGCATAGCAGGCATTGAGAATACCCCCATTGGCAGATTAGTTTCATTAATTTTGGATACGTAATGTACTTGTATAGAGTGGTTTGTATTTATTAAGAGAACACACAACGCATTACAAAGTGTATCTCGAATAATAAATTAAATTACTTACTTACAATTTTTGACAGATCTTTCCCGTTGAAACCCTGAGTAATAATCCCAGCATGAAGTCAAAAAAGTTACATAATGATTGCCTTCCACTTAAATAGACGAAACACTATTATAGTTATAAACTCACTATGGCAACTCATTGATAATTTTCTGATAAGATTTAATTTTTTATCAGCTGAGGGTACTTTTGCCTCTGTGCCAATTTCTGCTTGGATTAGATTTGTGGGTTATGTCGCATTTATTGCTAGCGATAAAACAACACGAAATTCCTTATGTGTCAACCCTTGTTATATAGCTAACAAATTCTCAATAAAACGTTACTGCAAATTAGGTTAGGTCATGATGGGATTTTAACAATTGCTTGATATCTGCGAATTGATAATGAATTATCATTCGAATTTTATCTGATGTTTAGTTTTCAAGGGTTATGTACGTTGTTTTAATATGGAACTTAATGAAAGCAATAGCTTCATAGATTTCCAGTGAAAAAAATAGCAGTAAAGCGCACTCTGTGAATTGCATCAGCTAATTTACATGTACATTGCTGTACTTCTTCGTCAATTTGTTTCACACTGCAACGATTGACGACAAAATCGGTCGTTGACGCCATCTTGAAAACGTCACCGCTTATCTCGCGTGTACTAATATTTAGTGGTTCGGACTGGCTATTTCCGTCATCATTAAATTTTTCCAATTATAGATAGGTTATGCTTTAAGTGCATTTTTTTGTAATTTTAAAATGCATTTTTGACTCGTTTTACGACGTTTTTTCAACTTTATTCGGATTTTAGGGTTTGTAACAAAAAGGAAGTCTCTATATAGCCTAAGTTTTGTTTTTTCGATTTTGACCGGAAAAACGATATCCTCCATCTAAAACTCGCGAAAAATGAGTTTTAGAGGTCAAAACTGCATTTTATATTTACAAAAAAATACATTTAAAACTCGACCTACGAATAGAAATAAACAAGGGGGACTTTTGCAGCACACTGTATAATTGAATGGAACCGTCTTTTATCGGAGGACTACCTAGCCAAATTAGCCAATGAACGCTAATGTGCCATTCGAACCTTCTGCACCTTCTGTGCTATGTTTAAAAAATACCGCCTTAGATAGGGTAGGGCCACCCGTAAAATCTGGCCAAGTCCTTGAAAACACTTTTAAAAAACTTTACGATTACGGCGCTTTAGCTGAATACATATCTACCATCCTAGTAACGAAACTGACGCACGTATCTGACAGCGTTGTTGGTAGATAAATGGCGGCCGCCATCGAAAGAAGTATTTTGACTTGCCGAATGACGTTCGGAGGTTAGTTTTGTGTACATTTTTTGAACTACATGTATAGTTGCAAGGATGCGAATACGATGGAGGCAAGTTGAATGATGTTAATTTTCATAAACCGCAATGGTAAGTAATGAGGTTCTTGTTGTTACCGAGAAGAACGTATCGCAGACAAAAGCTACGAATGGGTTTTAATATTCGATCTTTTAAATTTTAAATTTAGTTTTAAAGGGTGCAGAGATTTCCGAGACCTATTGCTCGATTTTGTTCACTAAATCATGATGGGGGCCATGAAAGTAATCGCTCGATATCAAGCCCTTTTCTGTTGCCTTGTTTTGGTTTGGGCATTTGGAATTATCATTGGCAGTAAGTGCATATATTGCGCGGTATCGATTGATTGTACGTGCGGAATATGAATACAAGTTACATCGTGTATCATTTTATTGTAATCCAAGCCCTTTTCCTGACTACTTGGGGAACGGTTAGCAAACTTGATCAAGGGTATCCTGACATCCGCCAGCTTTTGAAGAAGAGAACCTTTCTAGATGTCAATAATCCTAAGGTGGTTCGAGCTCTCAAGTACTGCAGCCCACTCATGAATGCAGGGCTTGATCAAGAAGGTAGGCTGGCAAATGTATTTTGTTTACTTAATATATTGCTAGAAGACATCCAACCATGTATTGAGCATTAGAAGTAGTTAAAACGTTATCCTTATCCTCATTCTACTCATTTGAGTACAATCTGCTGGTACCATAAAATGTAATGTTAATCAGGACCATTCCCCAATTCTAGGTCAGATGGGTTCTGAGAGTCGTTTAGAAGCAGTATTGTTAATGATGCGACATGGCGACCGCGGGCCAATGCAAGATTTTCAAAATCTTTCGTCAATCGATTGCAATTTCGACTCCAGCGCACACTCAGATTTCCTTCTCTACGAGAGCTTCATGAAGGTGCACCGCACCAGGCCCTTGCACGACCCGTTTCGTCATTTTTCTGTAATGCCCAGCCATAATGTTTGTCTTCCTGGTCAGCTCACAAAATGGGGATCTTGGCAGCAGATTCGAACAGGACGCCTGCTTAAGGGCCTGTATATTGACAAGCTGAAATTACTGGATAATGATTGGCGAATGGAGGAAGTCGTCGTTTGCAGTACCATGGTTGAACGTACTTACCAGAGCGCGATCGGTTTTTTGTACGGCTTTTTGCCAAATTTCGATTTTATGAAATTGAGCATGAAGGTGGGTCATCGCACATCCTTCTGTTACACGCCTCAGTACTGCACTTGCCCTCTGATGGACAAACTCAATCGTGCAATGGAAAAAGAGAAACTGGGATATGTAACTTCACATCCTGCTGTCCAAAAACTGGTTGAACACTTAGATTCTGTGCTGCGCTTTCACCAGTTGAACGTCGGTGGTCGAAGCTCTTCCCAGCCGGACGACGTTTTTGATAAGCTTTTGGTGTTTGTTTGCCACCAAACATCCCTGCCTTGCAATCCTGCCAATAAATGCGTCACCGTGGAGCAACTTCACAACATTCTATCCTTTGTTGAGTGGCGCGGTAAGCAGCTCGTCCAGAGCGAGAATGTCAAATTGCTTTCCAGGCTCACCATGCAGGGATTTCTGATGGATCTCACGCAGAGGCTGCTGGACATCAAGAATCGTCGAAAAAAACACAAATTCGTGCTTTATTCGGCGCACGATAAGACCCTAATGCCCCTAATGACTGCTATGGGTATATTCGATGGCATACGCCCGCCTTTTTCCAGTCGCCTCTTGTGGGAACTGTACAGTAAGGATGTTGAGGGGACAATGAGCGGAAAAGAAGAGAAGAGAATTTTTCACATTAAAATCATTTATAACGGGAAAGATGTAACCAAAAAGACCTCTTTTTGTCCTCAAAAGAAAGGTGAACCGAAGCTCAACCAAATTTGTTTGTTGGATACTTTCGTAAAGTTTGTGCGGGAGGACTACCTCAAAGAGCTGAATGCAACTAGCTTTAAAGGAGCATGCACTGTTGTTGCTCCGGAGTTGGAAGACTGGTGAGGAAGTGTCTAAGTCGTAATACTAGTCATGGTATTTTTTGCTTATATAGTCACTGACTTATTGGTCTCTCAGTACGGAGTGCATTTTAAGCGTCCTATTCGATGTTATAAATGAACAGATCTGGCATTTTGAAATTTTAGTTGGTCTGCAAGGCAAAGTAAGATTTTTAAGTTTATTTTTTCTTCAAATTGAGATACAAGTTATTGTTTTTATTGTAATTGTTCTGAAAATGCTAGAGTTTGGGTGTGTCAGTTGTCTTTTGCATTAAGAAAATAATTTTTCACACATCAAGTTGGTACTTAGTGGCTAGAAGTGAAAATCTTTAAACTAATTATATCCATGTCCATTTCTCGTTTCTTATTGATAAATTACAGAAATTTATCTGATGGGGAGAAAACATCAAAACGCATTTGCATATTCCTGGTAAGTGCATTTTGAGCGTGATATCTGCTGGTAGTTATGGACATTGATATAGATCTGGTTAATGAATTATGATTTTTTTTATCAAAGTATTTATATCCTTGCATTACTATTGTATTGCAATGCATTGCATTTATCTGTAAAATTATTTGTATTACAGAAACGATGGATGTTCTTAAATTATTTGAATAAGCAAATCTTTTTATCAGAATCAGGTGTTAAAATGTCTATTCATACTTATATTGGTTGTTTTCTTCACTTTATTTTTTGGAATACATGTTTTGGAAAGTTAAAGACTGGATCTTTCTTAATACCTCATAAATTTGACTCAACGAAAAAGGAAAATGAAACTAAAAAACATTTAAATGTTACCATTCCATTGTTCTGAGATTTCTGTGCAGCTTTAGATATCAAAGCTACCAAAGAATACATTGAAGTTTCCAGTTGTTTTTCTAAAAAAATTGTTTTGTTATCCACCAAGTATTTCATTTTTGTGGCTAATCTTTGTGGACATTGTTTTTGGCCCTGTATGTTTTTTACGACTTGATGATATTTAGTGTAAGCTGTAATAGATCTGTGTTCCTATATTGCTACATTACAACACTATTTCTTAAAAGTACAATTTAGTAGATTTGCATACATGTACTTAATCTTGATTTGAACAGTCTTCTGACTTGTTCAAGCATTCTAGGAAAGTATGCAGACTAACAGTATTAAAGAATTATTTCAGGTATTTGATATACTGGATCATACTTGCAATGATCAAGCATATTTACCAATTTGCTATAGGCCTATTTATTATGTAAACGATGAAGCTTGTTTTGTATAAACAGATTGATAAACCTGCCATGAGGTTAGGATTTAGCTAGTTTGCAGATGAGCCTCTACCGCCATATGAATGAGTTTTATAAATTGTGCTGTTACGTGTGACTATGTGTACGTTTTTTGTTAGTATCATTTATTTGTTATTTATACCTTGTGTTTAATAAATTGGATAAAAATTAATGTATATCTAATAGAGAATGTCTTGTTTTGCGTCTTGTTTGGGTTTGATAAAGTAATTACATATAAGTTTAATCATATGTGATAAGATAAATTGGCCAGATTTAGGGATAGTGTTGTCTTAGAGAATCTCACATTCAACAACGATATACAGTAAGGTGAGGGGTACTCACTTAATACAAATTACTGAGAGTACGGACTAATTTTCATTCCCCATCCTAATAGTATATTTGTAAATGTTGGACACGAGTTTTTTCGTTAAAACTAATCCAAAGCTTTTTGAGAATTTTTAACTGCCGTGAAAGTAACAATAAGCAGTCTTCGACAATGAATTATTTTAATTGAACTATAATTACATGTGCATGTCATTCTTTTAGGGATTGTTTAATAAAACATTTTAGTGCTATAAAATTTGGAATTTTTTAACTTTTGATTCGTGATATGCATGTTTTAAAGGAGAAAGTTTTGGCGTCCCTCCGAGTTCGTTTTAACGATCAAGGTTCGACCATAACAGCACAGTATAATATACTGTGATAACAGTACATGTAGGCTACATGAACAGGGGCCACGAAAGAAAAACATGACGCGTTTGACGTCACGCAGCCATCAAGATGGCGGTTTTTTTCTTTCGTGGCCCCTCTAGGCTTCCGTACTTATTAGTCGGGCTTTGCGGCAAGCGTTCTGTCTGGCGAAGTGACACTTCGACTACAATTGTTACGATATGTTATCGCAATTTGGGGCGTGCTTTTAAGACACTGTCACCATTGTGCTGTCACGTGGCGCGCGGCAGTCGTTTTTTCACACCAGAAGCACAGTTTACCAGAAGATCAAACACAGAATGTTGGTATTCCGTTTATTGGGCAACATGTCTCGTATGGTCGTTTTAGTTGTGACATTTAATCGTTATATATTTGATTCCGCTCAAAAGTTTATTTTGCATCGTCGTGTGCGCGAAATGCTACGGAAAGTGCGCGAAATTCAAAAAATTGGGACTATTTCAACATGACGAACTTTGAACTCTTAAGTGGAAGCAACGTACGTGGTGCCGGCAAATTAAAGGTGTGTTGCTATTTAATATTTGAGTGGTTCGTTGTTAAATTACTTAATACCATTTCATCAATCCAATTTCAAATTGATACTGTTCATACAAGATCATACTTATAATGTCATTCATGACATTCTCAGAAGTTAATGGCAGTATTACTGAACGCGATTCTGTGATTCGAATTTGGATACTGTGGTCTGATCGTGATATTGATCCGTGTGCATACATGGCAACATTTGCAATAGCGCTGTTGCTTTTGGACTGCAATCCACTGTCAACGGCACTAGTACGAGACCGTTCATTTTACAGGTTGATCGTCTTAAGTGTCTTATACTGTACTGTATATGGGTGAGAGCACGTTGGCATTTATTCATGTGATTTGTTTACTTATTTTGAACCAGTGTCGCGTAGTGGTATTGCAGACTCATACCACTAGGCGATACTGGTTTTTAAGTTAATGAAATAAGTGTCAGCGTGCTCTTACCCATTGTATAAAATAATCGACTATATAGGTAACTGGATCTACCTAACCTTCAGTTTGGCTTTATAAGCAGATTCTCTTTTTTTATCACATTTAAGCAAATTGTCCCCTTTATGTCTTTAGGATAAACCGAAACATTAATTTGATTCACTTTGCAGTTGAACATGTCAACTTGTCAAGGATATCAAAATAAAACTACAAGCAGTTATTGAAGGAAATACTTTTCAAATCGCAAGTATTGAAATCAAAAACTTGCTCAGTATATTAATCAAAGCTAACATTTGCTGTCTAATATACAGTTATATGATGATAATTTCTCGTTAAAGCAGTCCTTGATTCTGCACCTGGAATGGTTTTTTTTCCTTTTGTGCAAATTATAATCTAAAATCATTACTACTTCGTCAATGTGAGCAGTCTCTAAAAAAGAGAAAAGAGGATATTTCACGAAAAGTGAATTTTTTGGACCCTATTATATTTTGTCCTAGATAATGCGCAACGCGGTTTTTTGCGATGGACACTCGAAGACGTTATCATCTTATGTATACAGTAGCCTACAGGGGAGATTCTAAAGTCCTCGAGATTTTCTGGAAAACTCTCCAGCATAGGCTATTATTTCGCTTAGACCATTGCTCTGTCTGTGGACGACACGTACTGTCGCCTGGATCTTTGGCTGGCTCCCCTATGTACCACTAAGGTTATAATGCTCTACTGGATTTAGGATAACATAAGTCCGTTTAATTTTATAATTATCAAAACAAATTATGATCCCGCCACGTGTCCCTCCTTCCCCTTCTCATCCCGGGCCCCCAGACTAGAGCCCTGCCAGCCTCCCACTTGTGGTATATACTAGGGACTAGCTCATACATGTAGGTCTTTATAGAAAACGATTTTTCTTCAAGACTTTCTGCAAAATCACGAGGCGAGGGACGCTCGCAAACAATCATGAACAGATCCCTTTTAATTGGTCTCTCTGCGCAGACCCCGGATGACGGACGGTTCCTCTTCTGCAGCAGCCTCGATAGTGCATACAGGATTAAGAGTTTGATAAGAAAATCTTAAATATCGACATTTTCTTATCTGGAGCGGGATTTGTAACGAGCGAGCGCACCATCCATTACTTCTTGGCATTTGACAAAAGTTGAATAAGGAGGACAAAGACAGTAAGTAGCAGAAGCAGTGTGAACGAACGGTGCCGGTTGTAATGACGGAGGATTTGGTAGTAGTAACGCGTGAATCCCATAGGGGGAAGGGGAGGGGAGGGGGTTGAGGCGATGCCTCCAATTTCTCATCCGCTTCTGAACATTTTGAAAGAGCCGCTAGCGAGAGCGTCTCTTCGCATTTCTATCCATTACTGCGATGGATGACGTTATACTCAGGAGGGATGACATTCCTCGCCTTCGTGCACAGATCCAAAATGGCGCCCAAAACTATGTAGAACGTGCCAATGCTCAGCTTCTCGTGACCCTGTCAAACACCTTTAGATTTTGAAATATTACTATACAACACGATGGAATTATAAACAGCTCGTTTTATTAACACCAGTATTCATGGACAACGAAATATTACATAAAAATAAAAAAACATATTATGCAATTTTGGTAAATGTGAAATATAGACACAAGAAATCAAATGTTTAAAATTACGCTATTAAATCCCTCGATTTCTTGTTAGTTTTTTACAATTTTTTCAAGTTTGTTTTAATTTCTCAGATTAGTAAATGTAAGAGTTTAAGCGACAAATTTAATGAAATACACGAGTTGTACATGGACATAATCGCTTTATCCCTACTTTAATTAGCTCCGCCCAGCTTTTAAGCATGCAATAGGGGTACTCAGACAATCGTGAAGTATAATGGATGCAAAAAGGAAGGATACATTTTGTTCCGTTAATTTGAGTGACATGAAGTTAATTTTTTAAATCGATTAGAACATCGATTTTTCACACAAGACTTCACGACTACCAAAAACTGCCACTTCTGCCCGAGTATCAACTTTGTTTACCAATATCCGAAACGGAGAAAGCCACAATTTTTCTCATGCCATGAAATGATAGTCTCGAAATCATCGCCTACTTTCCGACCGTAGCGCCACCGGTTTCCCGCTGCTCAAAGGCCCTACGAAGTGTCGCCCTCTGGCAAAACTCCAGCGTTCCGTACAGTATAGCTATGTGTATGATTAGGGCTTTGATCCGTGGCAATGGCGGGGATTTTCGTCGCTGCCTCCCCAGCAGCTCCTCCGTCGTTCCTTATCATCTTTTAAAATCCTTCTTGTCAACAGCGAATGAGAAAGCGAAATGGAAAGGCTATCACCTGGGAATCACGAGGAATACCGTGGAATTAGGAGAAGGTTTTGAAAACAAAATCGAGCGCCGCTTCTCAAAGTTGATCTAAACGGCCGGCCGCCCCCTCGGCGTTTGGTCACGCGGTTTGCCCCGAGGTGTCTCCTCGGAAGGCCCTGCCAGTGATAAATTACTTAAGATTTATAATGGAATTGGGGGAAGCGCCGTACGATCGCTCTCCCCGCGCCAATTTATCTTGTCTCTCTTCCGACGTCTGCGCCTCAATCGATATTGTCCACCCGATCGGAACTTTTGGTATCAATCTTGGCGCCATTGAATGCCTCGCGTGGGACCGGAAGCGCTGCTGTCGAAGGGCAAGGTTGCTGCGCACGAGAGTTGCATGGAGAAAGGAAACCTGCGAAATGGGAATGACCTGGTAGACATTTTCAACTGTGAACTCGTGTTTAACGCAGGAATATAAGGTATATTGTACAGTCAAATCGCGTTCTTACCAACCTTTTGGGCCCCCCCCCCCCAAAAAAAAAATTCGAATATAAATGAATGGCATTATAAAAACACGTGATTTGCAATCATTTGTATTATTGGGATTCCAAAAAATCACCATCAATGCGATGATTTTCTTTATTTATGTTCCATTAGGAAAATCGAAAAAAGGGTTCGGTGCATTGAACCTAATGGACATGTGTATTTGGAACCTTTTAGAAGGTTCTTGAAAAAGAACCGTTTTTGGGGTTCTTCGAAGTACCTTAAAAGGTTCTTCTGGTGTAGCAAGAGAAAGAACCTCAAAAGGTTCTATTTGGCATCTCTTTTTTTAGTGTTTTTAGAGATTGATTTCGCAAAAAGAGGAATGTGTGATTTTAGTTCGTAACTCTGAGCGAAAAGTAACATTAGATCCGTGGGATATGCTATAGTTCGTAATAACGTTTTCTTACAATGGGATTCGACATTTGGAGTATATAATGGTCACATAGGAAATGTTTGTGATTGTAAACTTGATCACTCCGAAAGTCATACGTATGCAGTAATTGTTTTAAACGTGAATGTATATCTTCAAAATCTGGGTATAAGGTGGGCTTCGTTCGCTTAACATATTTATGGCAGAATGTTATGTTCCTACTTTTATAAAAAATAAAATAAAATAAATAAGAAAATTCAAAATTGAAAGAGATAACCAAACCCAATCTAAAACGAGTTATTCAACTGGGGAAATTAATATTATACAAATATACGCGCACTGTGTATTTATTTAAGATTATAACTTATCTTTGGACAATGGCATGGCGGATATTCAATTTAGAATTGCTTCATGGCAACAAAACAAATACTGTGACAGTAGTACAAATGTAAGAGTTGTTTTTCTCGTTAATATGTTTTCGAAGAAAATCGAAATACGGAAATAATCGCGAGCGACGTATCGATCTAATGAAAAACACACGTTGAAACCCCACCGTGAATATGCCATGAAAAATGTGGTATACAGTTAGAAGGGTTCACAAAAATGTATTTTTACACGTTACAATCGTACTATATATAGAGCTACCCCTTCATACCAGTCCCGATTCAGACGAAAATTTCTTAAAAAACTGCAAAACGTCTGATGTTGGAAACAGTCCAGGTACAACATTTATTGACAGTAGGCCTACTATCGTCGTTGTTGATGGCCTTTAAGTCGTTAAGACAATTTGCGATGCGTTTCCAATGCATAAGTTTACCGCGTCCTCCACAGATCGACCCTCCATCTGGAAGAACACAACATGCGTTCCAAGAATGAATTATTGTGTTCCGCATCAAAAATGCGCTCCAAAATTTGGAGCAATTCTTTTGCTAAAACGCATTTTTGAAGGAAATATGGAACACAAAACACAAAAATGGTGTTTTGTGTTCCAATATTGTTACAAATAGTGTTTTAAATTTGTTACAATCGGTGTTCCAAAAGGCTGAAAATGACTTACAGTATATATCTCCCGCTTATTCCGTGAAATGTTCACGTTTTGAAACTAGCTCGAGAAACTGTTGCCCAGAAGGGGTACTCGCGACAGGCGTTTGGCGAATCGCACTTTGCCAGTCGTGGAGTCGCGTGTGATAATGTGCGACATTTTCAAAATGTCGCTGATTTCAAACTAATAAATGCATTATTTTTTGTCCACGTGACGTCATGAACCCCAAATTAAAATTCATAAAAGCTTCTGTCCGAGTACCCCGAGTATATTCACAATCTCTCGAGACGTGCTCTGTAGTTAGTGGCGGATGCGAATCGTAATACAGCAATTTACACAAAATTAAAAGTGTGGAAGCAACATGAAAGGGCAGGTAGCGACGCTATAGTTGAACCACGATTTGATCGATATGCTAACTTCAGGAATCATTCCTGATGGTAGCGCCCCCCTCGCGGCATTTCGGTTGAAACATCGTTTTTGCAGTCCATTACGTTTGCGTGGCTTCCACTGACCCCCTACTTTTCCTGATGCCTAGTTCAGGGGTTTCTGGTTCTTTCGCTCCATCCCCGGCGCATTTCTGCCCGTATGTTGACCCCCTCGCCAGATTAATTTTCAATCGGCTTTGAGTTGAAACTCGGAAATACCTCTGGGGCCATTATTTCAAGGCCCGCTTGCATATTGAGCCCAAAAATGTTTACCAACATACGCGTCCCTTCGCCGAATGCGAAGCAATAACCGAAGCAAAATTGGTTTTTCTCGTGCGGACATCCCCCACCCCCCAGTGACCCCTTAACGCGTGGGCCCTTTTAGACCCAACGTATAAATAATATCGTTCGCAATTTCCCTTTGCCAATTTCGACGAAGGAAAAAGCGAAGTCAAATGTAGGAAGTGGTCGAAGACGGGGCGTAATTTGTGGACGACCCCCGCATCAAGTTGACAACACGATTTTTAGGGCGACCAGCAGCTTCTCTCGCCTGTAAACACTGAATCCAATTTCGTTCAGCCAATTTCAAATCAAATGATCAATCCGGGCGTTTATTGGACTATACGAGCAATTTGCGATGGGGATCGACGGGAGAGGGTAATTGGCGTTTCGCAAAAATGCACCAATGGTGTGTCCGTTTAAAAATGAATCGGGAAACTTCAATCTCATCGTGAAATCCCATTCTGATGGTTCTCTCTCATCTGTCCTGCAGAAGACACGCTAGATGGCGCTGAGATTTCAATGTTACCACCCTTTATGCGCGTTTTATCGTGGGAGGAGCAGGAATGCTCGATAAACCCACTTCAACTCTTAATTAACTCGCAATATCTCGCTAATAGAAAATTTGTGAATCGTAGCGTGCATCTGGTGCAGATAACAATTTCCTAGAAATTTCTATAATTGTAATTTAACTAGATGTACTGCAACTATGCCGATATCATAGCTCTTATCTCTATACCAGCTTTCATCGCCATAATCAAATGCCGATTTTGTTCCTATGCACAAGCCGAAATGTCCCACCAGAAGGTTACTGATGAACTATTGTATATATATTGTATATGATCGGATACATCCCGAGGTAACGTTTCTGCAAGTCGTTCAGGAGAAGATTCAACCGATTGGGCAAATCTATACAGAATGAATGACTTGGAAGATTAAGACCTGCTGGTGTTAGGGATGACAAGTGGAGAAAACTTTAAAAGGACGGGTGGATGACGTGAAGTTTTGGTGGGGCGAAAGTCTACAGAGGCTGCACCACTTGGCACTGGATATAGATAGTGGGACATGATGAAGATGGCTTCCGACACCTACGTGCTTTGAACCCATGGTTGATGATGATGATGATCGTCGCATAGTTTCCCAATAGACTTCCCAAAGTAGAATTTCTGTTAATATTCTCACTCTCGATGGAAACGTAGGGAAATGCAATATTAGCAACAATAATGCGTAATGACGTTTGTATATCGATACAAAATCAAAGCAAAAAAATAGCGATATTTTGAAAGATAAGTTTCCATCGCAGTCCAAAAATCTCTGGGAATCTGAAGCCAAAAGAATCTGTGGGTTACATGAATCTGAGAATCGTGGCGCTAATAAGGAGCATCATTCTAAAAGAAAAATATAATCCGAAAGTAAATATTTCGATGCTGTTTTGCCACTGCAAATCAAAAATTGTGTGAATTTTCTCGTTTGTTTCTAAATAAATAATTAAATAAAAGAATACTACAAAATGATGTATGGAACGAATGCGCTTGCAGCCTGCACGTGCTATTTATCTATAGCCAAGGCAATCATTTTTGTAACTGTATACCTTATAACACCTTATGCCATGCAGTATACCTTGAAGTACCCCACTTTGTCTGATCTGGGCGGAGCATGACCGCGTCATCTGCTTGTCGTCTGCTGTTGAAAGTTATCTAAAGGTAACGTGACATCCCTTTAAAGCCATCGTTTCTTTTTTTTTTTTTTTTTTTTAAAAAGCGTGTTTGCGATCAATTGAACCATCACCGGAGGCGAGTAAAATATAGTCCGTCAGCTGGGATTTTTTCGCCTCACGCCGAGAGAGCCGCTGCTGCTGCTGCTGCAACGAGTTTCTCGAATAGAATAGCCGCCATATTTTAGCAAAAAATGCAGCTAACTATAGGGTCATAATTCATGAACGAGAGGATAAAATATCTAGTCGCGGTCGGGCCAATAATGGAGTGGAAGATGCGTCGTTTTCTCCAATTTGCGAAAGGGAAACTTGTGCGGATCCGTGCCATAAAACTCGGATAAAATAGGAATCACAAGCTGTTGCTGCATCATAGAGATATAGCTTGTATAAAACTAAAGCAAAAGATAGTGCAGCCGGAGCTATAGGGAAAAATGAAGAGCCCGTAAAAGATGCCTCTCCCCTCCGAAAAAACAGTCTCGGGCGTATTTAGGTAAACGGAGTTTGTTGCCATTTAAATTAAAAGGCGGGATGGGAATGCGTTGTAATTTAACTACGATTGCTATTCGGAGACGGAGGTGCCATAAAGGGAGTTTTCCAGAAATGACCATCTTGGAGGAAGCTGAGGAAGAATTTGCGTAAAGTCGGTCGATTTTCCCATCCAGTTGCATGCGTGTTATTTGCTTTGACGGAATGTCCCGCTATATTACTCCTTAACTCCTCAAAAATATACTAAAGCCGACCTCGTACCAAATGCTATGATACTCGATGAACTTTTCGTCGTTCTTTTATGAGCTCCAATAGGTCATGAATTTGCTTTGCGGAAAACATAATTTGAGAAAATCCACTTTCCAGTATTTTCATGTTTATACATGTAGCTTAGGTTTCCAAACTGCACCGACGTGTATTTACTTGCCACAGAATATGCTGTACGGGTTAGGATCCAGCGCTTGCCTTCATAGTTATGCTCACTTTATATACGAAGGAAAACGCATTATATCGCAATATCGTCATTGTTCGGGAGTAAATTTGTGCCCCATAAAACAAGCAAATGCATTCCGCTCGCTCGACGAAAGTCCATTTTCTTCTCATTATTTATTTGGTATCAAAACCGGGATACTTTTATGTTGTCATCAAACAAATAAATGGGTCCTTCGCTGCTCTTTTCGTTGACATTTAACGGCGCTTCCACTGGCAGACCTTTTTGCAAGTACAAGAAAAATCTAAATGGACAGAAAACGTATTATGGAAGCGTATTATGCCCAAGACCAGAGTCGCGAGACATTTTTTTGATGAAACCACAGAATACGAAATGCCAGTATGTCGACTCCGCCCACTTTTACCTGGCAACGAGTTCGCAGCGCCACACGGTGTAAATATAATCGTCTATATTGCAAAACTGCTATTTAGTCTCTCATTGGCACACCCCATTGTGATATATGAAGACCGAAATTAGCGAAATTCCAAATAAGTATTATTTTTTATAAGGAGTTACTATTTTAAATTTCTAGCACTATAACATAGTTCTGATCTAAAAGAAGGTTGGCGAAATGAAAAGCCATTTAACGACTAAGGGGACTTATAGTTCAAGGCTCATTATATAATTTGGATCAACACAGCATTAGGCTTTTCTTAATACTTGCACAATTCAGAAGTTTTGAATGTTTTTGTTGGGAAAAGAGATTTTAGAAGTACATGTAATTCCATTTTATCCTCCAAAATAGCAAACAGCAGAATGCCGTTTCGTAAAAGCAGTGTTCTATTGGGTTAACGACTGGTACCTATAAAGAAATTGTCTAACCAGTTAATAAGCTCTTTTATGCAGACGTGACTTTACAGCTGCCAAAGTGCGATCTGCGAAGCCAATGTTAGAGTACCCTGTTTTCTTATCAACTTTTGGTTATAGGAATACAGTTGCTCATGGGATAAATGCACTGTTTTAATCTCCAAAAAAAGTTTGTCAAAAACTATGCTAGAATGTTTCGACAATTTGGCGGAATAATTGGAATTATTGACCTGAAACGTCCAAATTCTGCCAAAATGCATGTATTGAGCACAAAAAAAGCCAACAAATGTTATTTAAGAGCGAGCACTTTAAAAATGCTCTCTCGCTGCGAAGGGTTTGAAGACTTCCGCCTGACGTTTGAAAAGACTATACAGTTCGAGTATGTTTAGTTTTGTAATTAGATTCGTAACAAGCGAACAATTTGGGTTTAATTTATTTTTTGCCTCTTGGCTTTGATCGATCTCGCTATTGGTAGAAAAAAGGAACCTCAATTAATTTCCGAAAATTGAACTGACGGGGACGTTTTTATGCGTATAAACTTTAAGCCAAATTGACAACAAAAAAACGTCTGCCTTTTTATTTCATCCCTATATGGGGGACAGGTACTTTTAATTAAATTAAATCTGTTTTTCAGCATAAACAACCTGGTCCCTCCATGCATCTTTCAGAAAGCCACTTCTTCTACGTACTTAGGCCTGCATGGTATCAAACCTAATTTTTTCCCCGTGGATATACTTCAACACGGCTCTAGTATCCTAATCTTGTTTGTTTTCCTAAAATAAAAGCTTTAAAAAAAATGCTGATGAAAACGGTAATCTCCCCTTAGAAGTGGGGTCTACTCAAATCTCCAGTGAGCAGGAAATTGCCCGTGTTATTTCTGACAAGGTAGTTTTTTTTTCTCACAAAACCTCCGATGGATTTAGTTGGAATATCAACCTTATCGATGCAAATGGTAGCTAAGGTGGTATACAATATAATGTAGTAATTTTAGTAAAAACCTTTTCCCGGCTCGCTTGCTTTAGACATCTATCTGTATGTTAAACAGCCATCTAAGTGAAGACCAGTTTAAATGAAAAACTTGATAATTAAAACAAATATTTAATGCCCTGAAGTTTTGCCTCATGAGAAAATATTGTCTCCACAAGCCAAGTTGACAATACTCCATTTGAAATGATTTAGATTTCACTTGCCATTTATGTCATCAAGTAACAGAACATGTTTGTGTTGCACTTTTTTGATATCTCAAACATATAAATGTGAACGCAAACTTGCAATTTGTGCTTTTATAATGTCAGTCTCATTTAATAAGTCCTTATACAAATTCATAAAAACAAAAGTCTACAGTATCTGTTCATTATATCTGACAAAACTTCTGTATGTGAGGAAGAAATAATGTCAGCACCAAATAGAAAACTCAATGCTCTGAGCATAAACTATTAAAGCCAATACATTTTATAGCGGCAACTTCTTGATGATTGATTGTAAATCAATGTTTACCATAAATGCTTGCTTAAGAGACTAAGAAATTAAGCTATCCCTTACTTGGCTGCTCTGAGCATCAACTAAGCTAACAAATAAGTGCATCTATGCAAAATTCGCATAAATGAAAAACCGGATAAGTGCAAAAGAGTTCGACTGTACATCCCCATCCCCATATTGACGAAAACTTCGGTTTAATTCGCGGATTGGTCGCGTCATACCTGAGGGAAATGCAATTTCCTGATAAATATTTTATCAGGTACTCAATCAGTCATCTCGAATTTGTCGAAGAAACGGGAGAAAAGGCGAGATTTTTCATTGAGATGGCAATCACTGCTGACATCGACGCTAACACGGATTGCCATTCTTCAGGTCACATCAACAGGCCTCCTAAGTCGAGGGAACATTTTCCCATTGGGTAGTGACAGTCAAGGTGGAGGGCTATTCATAAATCACGAAAATGCAACAGGGACTATCCATAAATTGCACGCGCAGAATAGTGCAAATTACCATCTAAAACATTACATCGTAATAATTATCATTTTAAACTATCGCGTCTGTTGTACTAAATGCAGCTATGAACGAAGATACGTTTGAACGAGTTAGTCTTATGGCGAATTCGACTCACCCAAAAAGTGCACACCGGCGTGCACCGGGTGCACGTTTCTGCACCCGTTCCGTTCG